>VDFB02370224.1:81932-281565 GCA_007258455.2 Sequoia sempervirens
AAGACAAGAAATCAAAGCTTCATCACCCAAGTTCAAGGATTTCTTTGTGGAGGAATCAACTTGTTTCTTTGGATTTCTACATTCCTTCTTCACATGTCCTCTTTTCCCACAGTTCCAACACTTCACTCTGTTCTTATTCTAGGAGTTTTAGATCTTCCCTTAGAATTTTCCTTAGGACGATTCTTATCTCCTTTAGACCCTCTCTCTTTAGGCCTTCCCCTTATGTTGAGAGCATCACCTATACTATCCATTTCCTTTTTCCTCATTTCCTATGACAACAAAGTTGCTACAAGAGCATCCATGTTTTGATCTTCCATGTTAGCAGTGATAGCAAGTACAAAATTATCCCAAGATTCAAGTAAAGAACATGAAAGCATAATACACTTATCTTCTTCTTCTACTTTGACATCAATAGAGACTAATTGACTCAAAACCAAATTAAAAGAATTTAAATGCTCAGCTATAGATTCACCTTCTCTCATCTTAAGAGAAAATAGTTTCCACTTCAAGTAGAGTTTTTTACCAGACTTTTCGCTTGATAGATTTCACCTATCTGGTTCCACAAAGAGTATGCAATCTTTTACGATGACACGTTCAAGAGAATAGAATTAGAAAGACATAGCCTGATAGTGCCTCATGACTTTTTATCAATCTTCTCCCAATATTCATCACTGATTTTATCAAGTTTCTTTTCATGTGTTACAGCTACCCATTGATCTCATTCTTCAAGGAGATCCTCCATTTTCAGCTTACACAACTCAAAACCAACTCTATTAATTTTTTGAATATCCAAATGGTTAGAAGTTGCAGCCATGGTTAAACACAAAATACTATAAAAACAACTCAACAAAACTCCCACTAAAACTCAAGAAACCTTCATTCTACACCCAGAACACAGAACTGGTTGGGCTTTGATACCAAATGTTAGAAAAATGGTAAAGGAATAGCAATAATGGAAGCTTTAACAAATTATTGTAAACCAGATTATGAAGTGTAAACCATATGGAGATTTAAACAGCTATAAACAAATATTGCAAAGAACAAAAATCACAACACATGACACAGTGTTTACGTGGAGAAACCCTTTGAGAAAAAACTCCACCAAAGAATAGATGAGTAGTTGTATTAACAACAATGGTGTTTCACAATACAATCACTCTAACTCCTTTTCAATCCAACAACATTTGTGTACCTGTAAAACTTCTCATAGTGTCTCCAACTCAACCCATCAATATATAGACTCATGGGGGCACAAAATACCACCATAAAACATTACCATGGGTCAAAAAAAGGTTGGGAATTACCATGGTAAAAATCCATTCGACCCCTTACATGTTAAACATGGACTCTTACATGACATTACACCTTCTTACAAGATGACATAAGAATCCCTATAAAATAGGAGATGATCTTACATGCATCATAAGCCATCAATAGCTATGCAAAGATTCTCTTACGTGTGTCATAGATGAATCTCAAGTCCAAAATAATATCCCCCAAATTTAGCCCTTATAGTTGTCATAGAATCCATCATAACATCCTTAAAAAATGGCTTTTCATATTATACCACTAAGTGGGCAGCTTTTGACAACTAATAACTTATTTTTCAAGGCATCGACATGTGGAAAAAGTGCCAACTCAAAATATCACGCCCTTTTGATGGAGCATAATAATTGAAGAACATAAATGATATTTATCCATGGGAAAACAATAATAATAATAAATAAATAACTTAGGAATTGTCAAGGTTGAGACACCTTGATTCCCAACAACTTGAAAGGGAAATTAGCCAGGCATAGGACATCCCCACGGTTGGTGGAGTAGAAGGAACAACCATAGTCTTATCATCCTCTAGTGGAATATTTCTAAGGGATAGTTATGCTATACACTTTTCCTTAAAAATTTAGTATGACCTAAAAAAGAAATCCTCACAAGGTTTAATAGATTCTATAGGTTAAGGCCAAAATAAATCTAATGAAAAGTTTCCACCGAAAAAAGATAAAGTTAAACACTACTTGATGTATTGTAAATATCTCATTTTTAGTAGAAACTTTATGCATGCATGATAATTAATGGAACAACATTCATAGAGCTTATCCATAGGTAATGTTGTGCCCTTTTGTACACATGCCCCACCAAAGGTGGGGACCCTCTTTTACTCATTTGCATTTGATAGTCTCCCATCTTTTTCTTCCTAAAGGAATTTTAGTTCTTGGTTTGATTTGTTTCATTTTAAGTCTAAGGTTCTAGAGATTAATTTGTTCGCTCTTGCAATGTTGTTGATGCTATCCTAGCAATTGGAATTTTCAGTCACTATAAGCATCCTCGTATTGCATGATTGAGTGAGAAATTTGGTTTATATTCATGAACTTTAGGATCTTTTGATTGCATCTCACTTTTATTATTTGAAGCTTGAAACCTTTAGTATCTTAGTGTAAATATGAAATTCTATTGCATGATCGATATCTGGCTTGAGAGTAGTGATTCATTCATTATATACACTTAATTCCCTGCATCATGTTGTGCACTGGCTTCTCACAGATTATTATTATTTAATCATGGCATGATTGGTTTGGTTGCTCATTTTTATATCAAAGGTGGATATTTGGCTATTATGGAGTTCTTTGATTTGAATTTTGTATTATCAATCCAATCCTAATCATGTTTTGCAGATGCTTAATACACTAATCAAAAAAAGAATTTGGGTATTAATGAAGTTTCAGAGATATCCAGAGTGACAAGAAATCCATGAAGGAATAAATTTTGGGTAATTCCAAATCATGTGGATTTCCTTGAAGTGAACCAATTTCAAAAAATCTATTATCTTAAGGATTTAGCGAAGAAGTGAGTGTTTGGCAATTCGCTCGTTGGCAAAATTAGTGAGAAAGTGACTGATTCAGAAATTTCGTATGTGGATATATTAGCAAAGGATTGCAAAGGCAGATTATTGGTATGATTGGTGCATGAATAGTAATAGAGATATGTGAGGAGGATTAGTCATTTGAAATCTACGAAAACTCCCTCGGTTGATACCCAACAGAGTATTCATTCGTAAACATTGAAGTTTTAAAAGTCACATGAATTTAAGTTTACCAAAGACCCTTAATATGAATATTATGATACAACTTCATCGATGCACCAAGTGTAGTGAGAGGTTAATCAAAGCGAACAATGATATTTATGACATTAAAATTATGGAAGAAAATGAAATGATTATAGCAGGTGTGGGATGGTGTCAAGAATACAATAGTGACATGATGGTCAAGGCTAATACGTAGAATAATGTGATATACAATCCACAAAGAAGGATCATAGCTTTCAAAGATGACAAAAGGAATGAGTTCTCAGTGCATAATAATGAAAGCATGTTTCAAGCATAATGTTGATACTCATAAACTTATCCATGATAGTAATTCAGCATTGGAAGCATGAGGCAGGAGGTCTCATTAATCAAGTCGTGCAACATGGGGAGCATTTTTATGAGCAAAATCAACAAAGGATACAAAGGAACTCACATTAGTTAAAGTAGAGTTTGTGAAGCAAGCACATTTTGGAGAATCTAACATCATGTGGAATCCCTGAGAGGTAAGAGTTTCGAAGAATCTGCCTCTCAAAGGATTCTGCAAAAACTGAAATTTCACGAGGATGGTTTTTGATATGGGGGTTGTCTTATTTGCAGTAATATTTTAATGGTTTGTGCTCAACTTATGTAGTGGGATCAACTTCATTTGATATTACAATTTATAAAGCTCAATTGTATTGTATTTGAGATAAAACTATTGTTTTGATATCAATAAATACCTATGAATGTAGAAAGGTCAGCAATGAATTGAATGTTGAATTGAAAAGGTGGAATTCTTGTTGTTCCAAGATGAGATGAAACCTATAATTATTTGAATTTATGTACATGGCCATGAGAAGAAATCCATGAAGGTCTTGAGTTCGCGAGGTAACATGAAAAGGCTGAAGATATTCAAAACAAGAGGAGGCGATCAATTCACATATGGAGTTGGCGACTATTTTAGAGTGGAGGGCCTTTGATTGATGGTGATAAACATATAAGGGTATGAGAAAGAAGTTAGTGAAGAGAAATGAAACTCAAAAATTTCTTGAAGGAAAATAATCCATGAATATAGCGAGTCTCACAAAAATCCATGCATGGGGGATTTTCTCGAAGGATTAAAGTCTCAAAAAATATGACACTTGCTAGGTTCCATGAGGAGATGAATTCCCTATGACCCAAGAATTCTCGAGGACTGTCATGGCTAACATTGGTTCAATGGATAAGGATTTTCCTCTTCTTCTCTTTTTCATTGACAGATTCGCCATACATTGATAAATAGTAAACAACAAGTTTGATGGCGTTTAAAGGATTATGTGAGGGCTGTGGAAATATTGAGAGAAAAAATCATTGGTTACTTAGATCCTATAGGTTTCTGTTAAAGTATGATAGTCCACATCATTCACTTATGCTAGGCTATGTTGCTAGTTCATGAATTTGTTGAGCGACTGCATAGGCATAAGGTCTATAAGAAACATCAATCAAATATATTGTTGAAGATCAATAGCATGGGGAATATTTAAAATGGCATGATTCAATCATGGATTTACATCATAATCTAGTGATTCCCCATAAGTGATTGTGATGAGTGAAAGGTTGTGGTGTTATACTTCAAGGAAGTCTATGAGTAACTTAACTGGTGAAGCTATTCGAGCATTGTCACAGTATTGATGTTTCTTCATCAAGAAAAAATAATGCTCAGTCCTCATGAGTCAATTGTTAACCAAAGGAGATTAATGAACATCGAATGAAATCTTCACCAATCCATTAACATAGCATGGCACAAATAATGTTTGAATAACTGCATGATGTTTTCAAATAGTTGAAGAGGCCGCTATCAAATAATGTTTGATGAGGAATTTAAGTCACATATCAGTGGAAGCAATGAATGAAATTCGTAACGACAAAGTAATGTAGAACGTTGTCATGGTTTTAAGTTTGGAATCATGATGGGCATGATGAGGTGGTGGATTAGTGTAAACCATGGGTACATTAAGATGTCAATCCTTGATTTCATGAAGAGGTGAATTCCATGAAGATAGAGAATCCTCAAGAACTCAAAATTCTTGAATGAGCGAAGGAACAATTTTTAAGCAATGTAGAAGCTTGGAGGTGGTCAAATGGCGTGGTATCTAAGTATTCAAATAATAATTATTTCAACTAAAGTAATTGCAACATTAAAGGAAAGAGATAAAATGCACAGTTTAAGGATTTGATCTATGGAGCTTGTTATAGAATAGTAAGGATACAATATTACGAATCAGGATGGTAAGGTACTATTTGAATATATGAAGCTAAAGAATATTTTTGCTATAAACATAATGTTATGATGTGGCTCATATTCTATGAAAATGGTGAGAAATCAATGGAAGCTAAAGCAATAAGCACATAGATTCCATGAATGAATGAATTTCATGAAGAATTCAATTTTGGGGAATCCGCGATGAGGCAGATTCAACGAGAATGAAGAATCCACAAAGCACTAAAGTCCACAAGCCTTGGAAGTATACAAAACACTACAAGGATAGAGATTTTAGGAATTTCTCTAAATAATTTTGTGAGACTTTTGAAATTGGTAGGAAGTAATCACGTTTGTGGGAATTCACAATTGTTGCTATGGAGATCATGATGGTTCAAGAATCCCGAATAGATAGAGATTTTCATATGGAGAAGGAAATATCTACCACAATAGATGATGGATCATTGATAGAATGTGTCGATAGTAATGAGAAGAAAGCTCTCTGAATGGGGTATTGATTATGGATTCAACCAAGTGTCTAGAGTGAATGATGCAGTGGGTAGGGTAATTCACAGCTTTGGTGTTTTACAGTGTGGAAGGAGTATCTAAATGATTGTAATGAATAAAATTGATGGAAATAATGAAGATGAGAGTTTGTGGGAATTTTTAGAGAGTGAAATAAAAGTCTATGAAACACGAAGAGAAATGTGAAGCCGATGGTGTTGTGTCAATGGAATAACGATTATCATAGTCCCATTTTAAATAGATCGAGCCTGTGGTTGGGGGAAACCACAAGTCTTTGACCATTCATAATGGTGAGAGATGTGTATTACACATCATGAAGTGATAGTAGCATTAGGAATGGCCTTTGAGGATGCTCATAGAAAATAATGGTAAAGTCATTGATTGAGGAGAGTGCAGGGTTTCATATATGGAGGTTTTATGCTATGATAGATGCAAAAAAATAATAAAAAAAATCAATCAATGCATTCAGGCTTCAAAGCGTTTTATCAAAATTATTTAAGGATATTTGAATGTTTGGATATGTTTTTATATGGTGTTATATAAAGGGGTACTTGTCATTGGATTTCAAATGTGAGTTTAATTTATAATGAATTCCTTTAATTATTATGCTATTCTTATGATTGTTATGCATGCTTGTAGGGATAGAGTTATGAGTGCCACCTGGAGTCTACTATAGAAGGATGGAACCTGGGGTAAAGAATTGTCAATCAAAGATTCGAAGAAGTCCTACCACTTGGATACCAACATAAGAAAGTGTGCTAAAGAAGGATATTTCAAATTGGTCAATTGCTGCTACATATTGAAATGTGCGATAGGGAGAAGAAAATTTAAACTATTCAATCTACATATGGATATGTGCCCTGATGATTTTTCCAAGAAGGTTTTAAAGTTACACTTGATTTGCAACTCAAATATTAAATGTAGGATTGCATAAGAATTTGTGTCAAGTTGTGCCTAGCTAGAAGAAGTTTCTGGAGGACATGTGATGTTGTTTTGTTTATCTAATGAAGATTGTTGTTAATTCCAAGGTGGCAAGATGCTTTTTCCTCTTTGGCTTGTAGATGCAACTAAATTTTCTCATTGGATGATGATGTATCTCATTTGTAAAGGGTTAGAATTTGGAGTTAGACTAGGTCAGCAAGCTAGAATTGGCTAAATTAGAAGAAGTTAGAATTCCAAGAATCAATAGGGGTAGATGTAGGAGAGGAAGAGAACTAGAAGACTGTTATGTAATTGTTGGAGAAATTAATGCAATTGGATTTGTTGATTTGGAAAACTTTAAGTTGATCTTCAACAATCTTATGGTTTCTTGTTCTCAATTATTAGATGTTAGATGTTAGATTTTAGTTCTTTTATAATGATGGTGAAATTTGAATGATGTTTGATTGATCTCCTACTCATACTTTTAGCAATTTTCTAATTGTAAGTTGTGTAAAGTTAGTTTGAGCCATATATTGTGCCAAGTTCAACTATGGATACTTGTTCATGTTGCGCTAGTTATTGGGTATGTGGATGAATATTCATAGTCTAAAAATATTCCAATTTCCTTAGAAGATTACACCATTTTTATGTAGTGTTAGGATTGTCCTTGGTCAAACAAATATTGGTTTTATTAAGGATCTGTCCATCTGAAGCATTCATTGTTGTTGTGATTGATCTGAGGAATTATAATAGAATCTCTCTGGACCCTTATCTCTTTTGATCTTTCTTTAAATCTGAGTTAGTTTTAGGATCAAAGCATCACCACATTGCTTAATTTGATGACAAGTATACTTCCAACATTGTTAATTTGTAAGAATCCTTTTGATTACCAACATTTTCACATTATCACTGAGTTTTTTGTTGCATTATCAAGACCTAACATTAGAGACCTTGGGATTATTTCTTAAGGCTTGTTGATAGAAATTCACCTTTCAAGAGAGATAGGATACTTGTATTCTATTTGAGTTGTTGGAGTGCTAAAAGCACCATCAACAAATAGGAACTAGAAGGAGGGAATGAGCAAAAAGAAACATCACTAGAAGTTGAATGAGCCTTCATGTTGAAAATATGAGAAATGATAGATCTCTAAATCTAAAAGCACAAATTTTGAGTCTAGATGGAAAAGTAGTCTTATGTTTCTTATGATGGGAATAGTCTTTAGATTGATTTTCCTCAACTCTAAAAGTCTCTAAATAAGATATTGTATCTCTAGTGCAGTAAGGGTTTACATCACTATGCATTATTAGATAAGTGCATAATTCATAATACCTGCAAACTTAATGAATTGGAATTTTTGACCTTTTTGGGTATAATCAAGATGTTTTTGCAAAGGGATATTTTCATGTGGAATGTGCTTGAACCACTAGTCCCTAAAAATTTAGAGTTTATTGGTGCTAGAGTTGAGGTATTCAGAGAGTTAGTTAAAGATCACCTCAGTGGTGGTAGGTGTTGTGCATGTTTTGCACACATGTCTCGTCTAAGGCAGGGACTGCTTTTTTTCACTTTTTCCCTTGCCATTGTAGGTTGGCATTTTATTTGGATGTTGGTCCCCTATTTTTAACTTGGTATGATCACGTTCCTTAAAACTACAAAATCTAACATACCCATGTCATTGGTCAAACTCTATGAAGTTTAAAACCTTTGTGGAGAATTCTATGTGTGTTTCTGCCCTATGAAAGATCACCCCTACATGGCCATTTCCAAAAGGAAAAAACCTTAGTATCCTCCCACTCTATGAGCTCCACCCTCATCATCACCATGGATGAAATAGAACCAACACACCATGAAATTGATTAAGTCCTAGTTGCCCTATGGGACACCTCATGCAACATGCTACAACCTAGTCGTCGTCACTCAACAAAAAAGTCTCCATGCCATCTAGCTAGCAATATTTTGAGTCAGAACTCACTTCCTGGGCCACCCATGCATGTCTCCATGGAGAGAATCCATTACTACAACACTATTCCATAACGATGAAACTTTATTGGTTCCCTAATACACAAACCTAGAACCCACCAACACCATCAATCGAGAGGAAGAACCTTGAGGTTGTTTCCTTTAGCATTTATGCCTTGACCCCTCTGTGTCATTTCTCCCACATTTCATTGTTGTAGGTGTTCCACTTTCAGAGCCCACATCTACTTGGCCATTGTTGTAATGACAATTCTTCTTCAACTTCTCAAAAAAAGACTCTTGCACTCCCAGCTCCACCCTTGTTGGTTTTTGGACTTTTTTGCTATGAAGGTCGTCATCCACTTCATCATTTCTTACAGTGTTCCTTCATGGTATTCTCACGTGATCTTCCCACACTCACTTCTTTTGAATCTTTTAGATTGATAGGCATTGCTATGTAAGGGAAACTTCTAAATGCCTCATCCATGTAAGAACAACCATAAATACCCCTGCCATAAGATATGGGTGACATCAATAACGGGGGGCCTAAGGTGTGTATCAATGGTCTAAGGAGGGAAATCCATGGGTCTTATTGAGGGGTATGAGACCAAAAGAACAATAATAAGGGGCCCATGGCTCTATATTATCATTGTAAAGGTTTCATCAATGGTGTAACTCAGATGCACAACTTGGGTGAGATTTAAAACTTTCAGAGCATATCTGGCACAAGAAATATCACTCTAGGGGCCCAAACCAAATTATCTATTTGATCTTATGAAGACATGTGTACATGGTGGCAATAGTCACAAAATTCTCTTTTGTGGGCTCTACTCTAGCCTTTTCCATCCTTTTGGGCATCACCATGAGGACTCATGTTGTGCAAAATCTCCCACCTTCTCTACCATTAATGATGAAATTCTTAAGTGGTATCCCTATAGTCATTAGAAACACACTTTCTCCTTTCCATAGTCCTCCTACCAAGAAAAATGAGAACATTATAGGGGGGTGTACTTGGATTTATGAATGGGTGGTATTGTCATTATTGGAATCAAAGTGTTATATTGAGAGCTTTGAATTTGTATCGACCTTTTAAATTTGCAAAAGCTTTCAATGAACTTTCAAGGGGTCAAAGTATTAGAAAGAGATTGGCAATGGAGGAAAATGGTTAGTTGGTAGTATGATCCAAGTATTTGTCGAAGCTATAGGAGGTGAAATCTCAAACTTGAAGTTCTACTATTTGAATTCCTTCACGTATTGGGAACAATCCCACCATGGCACCTCCTTGAGTTTGGGTCCCCAAGCGATGATAATCATTTCATCCGTGCACCATTGCCATTCTTTATAGAGACCTAGAGGTTTGATGCAAGATAATAAACAAAAGATGAAAATGGTGTTATTATATTAAGGTGAGGAGGATCGTTGAAAGGTGCACATTTTGGCATCACAGATGCTAACTATAGGTACACTAGCTACCGAAGTCGTAGGTCTCTTCGCCGTTATCACTATGGCCCATTCTTAGTGTCTTCCCACATATGATTGCCCACACCCTCAAAAAAACATTAGTAAATAGTGTAGACAGTAAAAAATGTCCTAAGCTTGCAAGCACCATTTTTCTTGGTCATTGTCCTTCGATAATTGAATAATTTTAATTATTTAATTATGTTAAATCATATTCCTCTATTAATTAAATTTTAATTATTTAATTAATTCACCTTCTCATCTCTATCCCGATCAATTAAAATTATTAATTGTGTCACTAATATATCCCTTTCTTCTATAATTAAATAAATAATCATTTATTTAATTATTTCTTTATAGTCAAATAATAATAATAATTATTCAGCCTTTTATTCTTCCATGATTAGATAATTGTTGAAATTATTTAGTTCCTTTCTAATTTCCATCTCCCCATTTAATTAAATTAACGAATTTAATTAAATGCTCCTTTTTCATTTTCTCCAAATAAATAATTTGAATAAATTATTTATTTGCCACTTGTTCCTTTCCTCTATTTTCCTCCATTTTCAAATAAATAATTTATAGACCTCCTCTAGTCAAAGATGCCATGTCATTAACCCTTGCCATAACAGTTAGACATCATAGCCATCGGTGTCGTATTTGTCATGATTCCTCCAAGAATAGTATATTCTTGGTGCATCAATTCTAGACCATTGATCTTGGCATCTTTTTGAGACTCAATCTCAACCATCCATTTTGTAACCTCCCTTTCATGCATCCTCATCCATTGATATTGGAATCCTTCTAGAGGATTGATCTCAACCATCCATTTGAAAGGTTGTCTATAAAAGCAACCTTCATCCTCCATTTTTAACTTAATAGCTAATTGTCTCCAACTTTCTACTTACTATTTTGCAGGTATTTGCACATGTGAAGCAACAAATCTGAGGGAAAATATTGCAAAAAGGAGAAATAGGAGAGCAAGGGAAGTGATTCAAGATTCAAGCATGGGGAGTATTATGATTTCATGTTTTATTTTCCTTATGCTTTCATTGTTTTCTCTTGTTTAGGTGTGGTTAATGGTCTAGAGGTGTTGGATATCACTATTCTAGGCTAGAAACTAAGAAAGCCCATCTTACATTGGTGAACTCGACACGAACATCATTTTTTGCAAATTTTTCATATAGATTTTATTGATTTTTTACAGATTTTGGGTACGAAACTATAGACATCCAAATTTGACCACTTCCATATGGTCAAATTTGTCTCCCTTATCCGTCTACTTCATCAATATTTTAATTAAAAGACTTATTTAGTTAATACCTCCCCTTTTCCTAAGGTTCCTAAATTATTTCACCTTTCATCTTCTCCTCTCTAAATTAAATGAACATATCAATTTATTCAATTTAGTGATTTTGCCTTTTTGAATCAAAGCAATTTTAAATTCTTCTTTTTCTCTCTCCTTGTCACATCCTCCATAACCCTCTTCTAATCTGGATTAATTTAATTAACCCATGATTAGGATTTGCACACCTTAATCAAGATTAATGTTACATCCTCCATATTCTCCCACTTGCTTCTAATCCCTCATTAATTTTCTTAATCACTTGTTTGCACAACCTTAATCTAATCCCCTTGCTACATTTAGCATACCTTTTGGTCAACCTTCACAATTTCCACATTTAACCTAGACCCTCTTCCCCATGTGAATTTAAAATTTACATTTATCCCCCCAAGACTCTCCTCTTCCCCATGCAAGTTGTTAGGAGTTCTAGAACTCGTCACTTGTCACATTAGTCACATGGGTCAAGAACCTTCCATTATAAGAACCTTGTCTTATCCACAAGGTACTTTTTAGCTTCCTTCATAAGAACCTTGTCTTATCCACAAGCTACTTCTCATGTGAGTTTAAAATTCACATTTATTCTCCTAGCCACCTTATCCTTTCCAATCATGCAAATTTAAAATTCACATTTATTCCTTCAACAACTTCTCTCTTCCCCATGATATGTGAGAAATTCTAAAATTCCTCACATGTCAACATCCTTCCCACATGGGGGCAAGAAGTTCCTTTTTTAGGAAATATTCTCCCCTTTTTAAGGTACTTGCAAGTACCTCCACCTCACTTGTACTCTCTCCACCTCACCACATCCTTTTTCCATCTCATTTCCACATGGAAAGATGTGAGGGCTTGTGAGTTCTTAACTCACCATAGCCCTCCATCTTGGCCATGTTGGCTCAATCTTGACCATTGAATTCTCTAGATAATTCTTTCATAAATATAGAGGATTTTCATTCATTCTCACACATGAGGAATTCACACACTTTTGCATTCTATCTCTCAAGCACTTTCATACTTCCAAACCTCCATTGTTGCATGCTTTAAAGCTTGGATCACATCCATTTTGAATTCATCAATCCAACCACTCACATAGTTCATTTGAATCCTCATCTCATTTATCTCATTTTGAATCCATTTTCATCCATCTTTCCATAAAAGGAGCATACACAACATCAATCATCAAATGGCCAACCAAGGAGTAGTTTGAACAGGGTAAAAATCTACTTGTTTATCTTTATTTTGTTTAAGTTTAACATAGTCCTATCTTGAGGTGTTAAGTGTTGTTTGTTGTCTTTTGCATTTTTTTCTTCATCATTTAGATAGGCTAACAACTACTGATCACATTTTTGGCATGTTTGATGGGACTCACATACTAGTCCTATTGCTTTTACGTTTACTATTTTTTGACATTTTGGTTCAAGACAAATAGAGGTGAACTTTCCCGAGACAAGGGCAACCTTGCCTTGAACAGGGGAAAACTTGCCCAAGGATAGGCAAACCTACCCAACTATAGGCAACCCCAACATGAACAGAGGAAACCTTGCCCTATAGAGTCACCCTTCTGAGGAGCAAAACCCAAGTTTGCTCATTATTTTCTATAGAGGGGAAAACCCTCCCTAACAGGGGTGAACTTGCCCTAGATAGAGGCTTCTACAAGGTAAAACAGTAGTTTAAAGTTTAGTTTCAAACTCTATTTTTTTTCATTTCGATTAAAATTGGCCTCTTAACTCATCTTGTTGGTGATTGTGATAGTTTTTTCTAACATCTGTACAACTGTTAACACTTATTGAAGAGCAAGAGAAAGAATTCTAACATATTTGTTGTAGGGTGGATGGGGCCTTGTTATTAGTTAGTTTTTTTCCTTTTATATTTCTATTATTTAAGTACATAGTTTAATTAGGGGGGAGTTAACATATTGTTTTTCGTGTTTTCAAAGTCCTTTGTGTCACCCAAGAGGGCACTATTTTGTTCAATCTTTCCCCTTGCACTTCATGTGAGCCTAAGGATTTCATCACCCCAAGGGATGATCCCAATCACATGTACTGGCAGGGTATACAAAAGGGGGCAAGCCAAAGTTGTACCCCAATCCAATCACCTCATGTCTAGTGGAGCATCAAAGCTAGGGTGATACCTAGGTAGACATGAAGAGTTGGTCTAAGCCATTAGTACCTTGTTGGGGTTCCAGACTCACACCTGTGATGGACTCATGTTCACAGTTGTGCCTCATGTACCAAGCATATATCGAGGACTCCTTAGTTGTCTTGTTTAGCCTAGTTATAGGATTGTGTTGGCTATACCTTTCATACTAATCATAGGATTGTGTTGTCTAAACTATATATTTTTGAGTAAAACTAGTGAGTTCCTGTTCAGTCTAGTCAACCTTATCTTTTGCTTGTTGTTTGGTATGTTTTAGTCCTTGCCATAACTATCTTCACTTAAGTCAAGTTTAGGTTTGTTGCAGAGGGGTGAACCTACCCCCTGTCTCAATCATTTTTTAGCCTATTTTTTTCAAAATTTCCTCTTTTTACTGAATAGGTGAACAATAGGGGTGAACCTGTCCCTGGTCTCAGTCATTTTTAAGCCTATTTCTATCAAAATTGTCTAACTTTTCATTAAATAGGTGAAATTTCCAACAACAAGGGGTGGACCTGACCTCTAGTTGGGTGAACCTTCCCCAACTTGCGAAAACCTACCCCCCAAGTAGCCAATTTCATCTTTCGTTCAGTCATTTTGAGCACTCTTTTACCCGTTCTGAACACTCGTTTGGGAGTTCTAAGCACCCATTTGGCAGTTTTGAGCACTTGTTTTCCTATTCCATGTACCTATCTTGTTTTGACCATTCTCTCTCCATTCTGAGCACCTGTTTTCTAATTTCGAGCACCTTTTTTCCTATTTCAAACACCTATTTTCCCATTCCTAACACCCATTTTCCCATTTTGAACACTCATTTGCCTATTCTGAACACCCATTTTCCCATTCCAACCATCCATTTTCCTCATTATGAGCATCTATTTACCCATTTTTAGTGTTTATTTCCCTATTTATAGCATATGTTCACTCGTTTTGATAGTTTGTTTGACCTCTTTTCTAGTTTAGACAATTCTAAAAGTTAAGTTAGGTTAACCTAACCTATACTTGGGAAAACTTGACTTGTACTTAGGAAAACCTAACCTTCAGTTGGGTGAACCTGACCTATATTTGGGTGAACCTAACCTATACTTAGGTGAACTTAACATGTACTTGGGCGAACCTGACCTATATTTGGGTGAACCTGACCTATATTTGGGTGATCCTGACTTATACTTGGATGAACCTAACCTATATTTGGGTGAACTTGACCTATACTTGGACAAAGCTAACCTTTACTTGGGAAAACCTGACCTATACTTGGGTGAACTTGACCTTCAGTTGGAAAAACTTGACCTTTTTTTGGGTGAACCTACATCTTGGTTAAACAAGTTTGATCTTTATCCAACCATTTTGCATCTTCCTTTCACCCATAATTTGCATCTACATTCTATATAGGCCACATGTTTATCATTTGAATCATATAGGAACATCATAAAACCCCTTTAGGTTGCATATCCCTTATCATTTTCTCAATCCAAATCCTATGAACTTTGTTTGAAATCATTATCCAAATTGACCTAGGTGTCTAAAATTGATCATCATCCTACAACATCTTCTTAGGATTGCCATCCATCCTGAGTCAGTCATCATCATTCAACCCTATCAATCCACTTCATCTCAAGTTAGATTTAGTGCCACAATCATTTGTCCATCCTTAATCAAATCAATCAACACCTTAAGTCACCTAAGGTGATCTTTGAACGTAGTTTAGAATCCATTTTACCATCTAATCTCATCCAATCATCCAATCTTATCAATCAATTCATCAACTAATCTTATCTAATCCAAAATCATCCATATCCAATCATCCAATCTATCAATTTAATCAAATATCATCCTTATCAAATCACCCAATCAGTTGATCCACTATCCAACCAAATCAATCCTTCAATTATCATTTAGGCATTGCATCCTAGAGTTTAAACACAACTTAGCTCACCTAGTAGTTTTTCACTTTCATGCTTGTTCATAATTGATCACAAGCCAAGAAAAAAATGGTAGCATAGCAAGGCCAAGGTTCCTAGCCAAAAATCCCACAAGATCCTAGCAACATTGCAAATACCACACAAAATCCCAACAATGGTGCAAATATCCCTCGATATCCCCATAATGGTGCATTGTCATAGTCCAACACCAATGTCCAAAACACATCATCGCCCGATGATGAAAACATGGTCAATCATACCAAAGTCACATTTGATGAATATCTTAGCAATCTCACTAATTTTTTGATGATAGATCACCTCCTCAATGAGTGTGGGGATAAGATCCTTCCCACTCTGATCATGAAAGGGGTCAAACCACCACCTGACTTTAATATGTCACAATATAATGACATCCAAACTCTTCCTACACCTTAAGATCCACAAACCTTGCAAAATGTTCTAGGAAATTTGTATGTTCCCAAAGATTCACCTATAGAGAATTGGTATCATCTTGAGTTTAGAAATGTTGTAATTTATCAAGTTTCCAGTTATCATCACCTCTAATCCACAACCTTTGTAGTTACACCTAATCCTAATGATCCCTATTCCTATGGCATGCCACATAATATTTCTCCTACTCCACCATTTCCACCTCAACATCTTGTTCAACCACCCATCAATACTAGGGGCACTCCACTTCATGCTTTGATGTCACCTCCAAGACCTACACCTATTGGTAATCTACTACTTCCACCCCAAGGTAATATCCATGTGTTTCAAAAACTTCCTATTAATCTATATCAATCTAATATGATGCAAGCCCCACCACAACATGTTGTTGTTGCTACTATTTCATCTTAGCCACCCCATCAACAACCCCCACAATAAAATTTCACTATCCTGCAACATAATGTCACCATTCCACTAGAAAATGTTTCAATTCTTCAACAACACATTACCATTCCTACACAACCCCCACATAAAGTCACACAAATTGCTTCATAGCCACTACAACCGCCCCATAATGCTTCTACAATAATCGCACAACAACAACATATCCCATCTTGCTCACTTTATTAGTAGTTGCCACAACAAAAACAACCACCCCATCATACTCATGTTCCAATGCAAATGCAACAGAATCCTCTAATGCAGTATCTTTACCACCTATCTAGTACGTAACTGCTTATGTTGTTGTGTCCAATCGTAATAAAAATATTCATGTAACCACTTAGAACCCCTGGTGGACTCAACTACCTCCATACACTAATCCTCTGCTATCAAACACAAACCAATACCAATAGCAGTCTAATCCACAATAACCTCCATACATCATGCAACAACCCAATGTTGCATATAATTACCAGTCTAACCCATACTACTCTTAGCAACAACATCCATACCAACAAGGTGCTTCATCCACATCTTATATGCAGTAACAACCATCTTATCAACAGGGTCCTCAATCCACATATTACTAACAAAAAACACCACCGTACTATCAAGTTTCTATGCAATACCACCATAGTATACCATCCACCTCTTAACATCAAAATCCATCATCCTCCTATCTGCCTTACATCAATCTACAATCCGCTTACACCAATCAGTACCAACAAACGCCTCCATATACACCTCAACCCACTTATGATTCAACTGCTTTAGCACCATCCTCATCATATCAACAACATCCTCCATACAATCAGCCTAGTTCATCCAATTTGACTCTTGCAGTGCCTATCAATCAAGGTTTGGAAGAATTCAAAGTTGTGCTAAAGGACATACAAGCTGAGACCGACAAACAATAATTCAAGTTTGAGGACATTTTTCCCTATCCATTTGATCCTTTTATTTCATTAGTTCCTTTCCCAAAGCATTTTGACATGCCAAATTTTGATAAATATAAAGGAACCAAAGACCCCAAAGCTCACCTTCAAGATTTTTACGCCCACTATCAAGAAGTCATGCACAATGACAATTACCTCATGAGATTGTTCCCTAGGAGTTTATAGGGAATAGCTCTTGATTGGTTTATGGGTCTTAAGAAAGGATCTATCAAGTCCTTTGCACAACTTTCAGAAGATTTTTTCTTTCACTTCTCCTCCAATTTGGAAAAGGATATCGATACCTTAGATCTCCTGAAGGTAAAGTAGTGGGAGGGAGAAACCTTTGCGAGCTATCTTCAAAGATGGTGAGCCCTAGTTGGTCACATGAAATCTCTATTATGGGAAAAGGACATGATCACCTTGTTTATCAAAAATTCCCATCCTGATATGGCCCACAAATTCAGGCTCCATTGTGTTACAACCTTTGTTGAGATCATAGAGAAAGGTCCTATTCTTGAAAGAGCTCTCATCAACAAAGGGCTAGTAAAAATATTTAATTTTGATAAAGAGAAATCATCCAGAGACAAGCCTTATTATTGGAACAAAAATAAAAATGTTTTCAATGATGGTGTCACTGACACTAAACATGTTCAAGTAGCCAACGTTTCCTAGAAGCAACAATATCCACCTCATCAGTAGCCAATGCCTAATGCCATACTAGTGTCTCAAGGGGAACCTCATCCATCCCAACAATCCAATCGGAATAATCAAGGGAATGACAAACGCCAATTCACTCAACTAGGAGAACCCCTAAGTGTCATGTTTAATAGACTTCTAAATGTAATTGGTTCAAAGAAAATGAATATTGTGAGTTCCACAAGATTAAAGGGCATACATTGAATAAGTGTCTGAGTCTAAAAACGTACATCCAGGATCTCATAGATCAGGGTGGCATACATGTGGATGCTAATACAACACCTTTGTCCAATTCTCAATTGCAAATATATCAAAATTATTTCCCTAATCATAACCAAGGTCCTAGTACATCAAATTCAAACCTAGGGCCTAGCAATAGTAATAATAAAAATAATAGCACCAACAACATTTGTTATAAAAATGTGCCATTCAATTACCAATATATTGTCATGCATATTGAATAAGTGGAACCATGTGTATCTATGATACACGTAAAATAAAAAGATCCACAATGTAATATCACCACCCATCGAACCCACATCACAGTACTTGTAGCCTCCACATCCACCCAACCATAGCCTATGAATTCTCAATACAACATTCTTCATCATTTGGGAAAGACTTCTACATAGATATCCATTCTGGACTTTCTTAAGTCTTCCCTTGGACACCAAGAAATCCTAAATAAGGCCTTACTAGACACCCAAGTTCCTAATGTCATAGACCCTACACAATTTCAAGCATTGGTAGGGCACCTCTCTTCCACCTATCAACTAGGTTTTAGCCAAAATGACATGCCCTGCATCGACTCCAATCATAATCGTCCCCTTCATCTAGAGGTCCTGGTAAACCATCACAAAGTAAAAAGGGTCTTGGTAGATAATTTGGTTCTGCCCTAAACCTTTGTACATTGAAAATCATAAAGTAGGTAGGATACACCCATGTTGATTTAAATAATCAATCAAGGCATATGATGATGCAGAGTGTGATTTTGAAGGTACAATATGTCTCACAATTCAGGTTGGTCCAGTTGTTCAATTTACTACATGTCATGTCCTTGATCTGGAATTTCCCTATAAACTACTCCTCAGCCATCCATGGATTCACACCATGCAGGATATTCTATCCACATACCATCAATGTCTAAAATTCCCATTCAGTGGGGTAGAAGTTACCATACATGTGAATCCCAAACCATTTGAATATTGTTGTGCATTACAAGCTTCTTTTCCTCATTCCCACTATTGTCTTGGAGTGGAAATGGGACCATCGTATACATCATCATCCTAATCATCTACTACCACATTAGCCACCACTTCATCCACTCCATCATCCACATCTGATTCCACCCTCACTAAAGTCCAGATCATTGACAAGGGATGTGGTGAATAGGATATGTGCATAGCCTTGAACATGGCAACTATGCCACCCTCACCGCACACATATGGCCAACCTTCACAATCTACACCAAAACTAGAAGACAAGACCATCACCTTTAATGTTTTGAATGTGGGATCCAACACCTTTTTCTCTCTAGGGTTAAAACAAGATGCACAAGAAGATTACATAAGCCAATGGGTCTACCGTGGGGAACCTAGTCCCTCCCCTCCTTTGAAAGATTATTTCCTAGAGAACTATCCTTTGCTAGTTATGTTCGTGGAAAAGTACAATTATCAGGGAGGAGGCCTTGGCATTGAAGAGCGAGGAAGGAAACACCATATTGAGGCTACAATAAGACCAAGAAAGTTAGGATTGGGTCATGACACGAAACAAAGGGACCTATAGCATCATCTAGTGCTTCTAATAACAACAATGAGAACAACAAACTCCTTGAAGAGATACTAGAGGAGGAATCCATCATACATGCATACGTTGATGTAGCTCACACTGACCTATCTTCCATGTTTGAATGCTCACACATTTGGACCATTATACTATCTCTTAAACATCATAAACTCATAGATTGGGACCTACATGGTAGCGCACCTATCGATACCTTTCCCACAATGGATCAGTACGTACATCTTATGGGGTTGGGGGAAGATGAACATCCTAATCACAAAAGTAAAAAGAAGCAAAATAAAAAAAGGTCACCTAGTGAAAACATCCCTAAGGTGCTTCTTGACCTAGAAAAAGTAAAAACAAAGGGTTTCTATGATATCGAAAGCCTCGATGAGGTGCTAGAAGATGGGGATGTTCATCTTCCTCTTGTAGGAACTGAGATCTCTGAACAATCCTCCATTCTAATAGAAGAAACACATGAAATAAATTTGGGAACTAAAGGAGATCCTAAAATCACTTATAGCCAAAGCACTATCAGAAGAGGAACATTCTACCATCACCAAGCTTATCAAAGAAGGAATCATCAACTTTGCATGGAGATATTCAGACATGCTAGGCCTTGGTCTCGCTTTAGTAGTACATCATTTGGACATCCAACCCGATGCTAAACCTATCAAGAAAAAGCTTCAAAAAATGAACCCCCAAGTGTCCTTACTAGTTAAGAAAGAATTGGAGAAGCTATTGGGTGCCAGATTTATAAGGCCCATTGACTATTGAGAATGGATCTCAAACATAATTCCTGTAGCCAAACCAAACAGTGCTATCAGAGTGTGTACAAACTTTCATGATCTCAACAAGGCTTGTCCCAAGGATGATTTTCCTTTGTCAATCATAGACATGTTGGTTGACCTCATTGTAGGACATGAGATGCTTTCCCTCATGGATGGATTCTCTAGATACAACCAAATCAGAATTGCACCTAAAGATCAACATAAAACAACTTTCACCACACCATGGGGCACATTTTGCTAGAATGTCATGCCTTTTGGTCTCTAAAACGTAGGGAAAACCTTGCAATGAGCTATGACTATTATCTTCCATGGTATCATTCATATAATAATGGAAGATTATGTTGATGATCTATTAAGGAAATCAAGAACAAGGGAAAAACTTCCTATTGTACTCAGGAAGATCTTTGAGAGTCTAGAGTAGTATAAGCTAAGGCTAAATCCTAAGAAATGTGTTTTTGGGGTTACATTAGGTAAACTACTGGGTTTCATTATCTCTCAAAGAGGTATAGATGTAGATCCAGTGAATTTCAAAGAAATTATGGATATACCTCCCCCATGCAACCTCAAATAGTTAAGGAGCCTTTAGGGTAAATTACAATCCATTCGGAAGTTCATTGCTCAATTAGCTAACAAGTGTTAGTTGTTTACTCACCTCCTAAAGAAAGATACAACTTTTAAGTGGAACCAATAGTGTCAAATTGACTTTGAAAAAATCAAAGAATATTTGGCTCACCCACCAATCCTAATGCCACCAAGTCTTGGTAAGCCACTCTTTTTGTACATTTCAACTACTTGAATGGCACTGGGGGCATTACTGGCACAACACAATGACTCATCAAAGGAAAGAGCAATCTATTACATTAGCCAAACCCTAGTAGGCTATGAATTGAATCATTCTCCAATGGAAAAAATGTTCCTAGCCATGGTTTTCAGTTCACAGAAGCTCCAACATTACATGCTTATTCATCTTGTAAAGCTCATCTCTAAGGTTAATCCACTTAAATACTTGTTATCCAAAACAATTCTAAATAGTCGCATGGCTAAGTGGGTCATGCTTCTGGGTGAATTTGACATAGAATATGTGGATCAAAAAGCTATTAAGGACAAGTAATAGCTGATCAGTTGGAAAATGTACCTCTTGTAGATGCTTATCCTTTGACCACAAAATTTCTAGATGAAGGATTCTTTGCAGTAATAGAAGTGGTTACATGGACTTTGTACTTTGATGGGTCATACACACACAATGGATCAGGGGAAGAAATATTTCTTGTAACCCCTCAAGTGGATTATATACCAAATTCATTTATATTAGCCTTCCCATGTACAAACAATATAGCTAAATATGAAGCCCTTCTTATTAGCCATAGAATTGCAATTCAGTGGTATATCTCCCACCTTAGAGTTTTTGGTGATTCTCAATTAATCATCAAACAAGTCAACAATGAGTTTCTTACCAAAGATAATAAGCTACTACCCTATAAACGGATGGTAGATGACTTCAAGAAGTATTTCACTTCCATCTAGTTTGATCAGACTCCAAGAATCTAGAACAAGGTAGTAGATGCCATGGCTACCATTGGTTCCTTAATTAATATGCCCAAAGACAAAATAGAGTGTGAGTTTCTCATCGAAAAACTCTTAATCGTAGCGTATGATATCCTAGAAAGCAAGATGGTTTATGAAATTGTAGGTCCCACATCCCCTTGGTACCATGGTATCTACACCTATCTTCAAGATAACATACTACCTCCAAATCTAACATGTAACCAATGAAAATTCTTCAGCCAATGTACATCCTATTACACCATCATAGGTGATACACTTTATCGACATGGGTATGATGAAACACTCCTCCAGTGTCCGAATGAGATTGAATCCCATACTACGTTAACAAAGGTACATAGTGGTGTAGGTGGGGACCACTCAAATGGCATGAACCTAGCTAAGAGAATTATTCGTGCAAGATATTACTGGCCTACATTATAACATGATTCTTGCAAGTTTTTCAAGAAGTGCTTACCTTGTCAACAACACGCCAATCTGATACATACTCTAGCACAAGATCTGTAGCCTTTTGTAGCACCATGGCCCTTATCTTAGTGAGGTTTTGACCTAATCAACAAGATATATCCACCATCCTCTAATGGTCTTACCTTCATCATCACTACAACTAAGTACTTCACCAAGTGGGTGGAAGCAACACCACTCTCACAAATCACAAGTACTCCAATTTCCAAGTTTATCCTCTTCCATATTCTCTGCAGATATGGAATACCATCAACCATCATTTATGACAATGGAAATCCTTTCAATAACCAAGCTATGAAACACCTTTGTCACACCTTCCATATCCAACATCATTGGTCAACATCTTATTACCCCCAGGGTAATGGTTAGGCAAAATCCACCAATAAAACCCTCATCAAAATCCTAAAAAAGGTGGTCAATAGTACTGGTTGAGATTGGAACCTTCACATCCATCCTACCCTTTGGGCATACTATACTTCCATCTGCATCCCTATTGGCACCACTTCATATTCCCTCATCTATGGTGTCGATGCCATCTTACTGATTTAGGTAGAAATCCCATCACTGAGAATCTCCTTGAAGAATCTTATCAGTGATGAAGATGATTGAGTTGTGAGACTCAACCAACTAGAACTCCTTGATGAATGATGGATCAAAGCATATGAAGGTTCATCCTCTCCAATTCAATATTCGCAATTTAGTCTTCAAAGGGAATCAACACACTCAACAAGGTCGAGAAAAGAATGAAAAATTTGAAGCAAATTGGTTTGGCCCTTATATCATCACTGCAAAATATGGATTAAGGGCCTATAGACTTGCTACACTCAACGGAGATCCCCTGGAGGAGCCCATTAAAATCATGTACCTAAAAAGGTTATACATTTAAATCAACTGGGGTATCCTCTCCTACAAAAACTAGAAAAATATAGAACAAAATGTAGAAAATTGTCAAAAATACAAAAAAAATGAACTATTTGAAAAATCAAAAAATAGTAAAGAGAAATAATCTATCCTATGGTCAAAACCACCCTTGGTGGTACCTTGGATAAGTATTTTTGGTGAAAACCTAGTCACAAGTGCCATTTGTAAAGGGCTTAATCATTATCTACCTTGCTTCCATCCATCCTAATCTCATATCCTATCATCACATCAATCCTCTCCTTCCATCTGCATCCATCATCTAGTCATTTGGTATATTTTGGATGAGCATTGGATGAGCTTCATCCACTATCTATCATCCTAATCTTTTATCCTAATTTGAGCTTGTGTCATCAGTCTTGTCATTTTGTTGATCCTTTGCTCCTATATAGAATCCTTCATCATGTCAATCTTCATCTAGATCCCCACTTGTCCTGTCAATCTTTTTGGTCTTTGTTGAACTACATTTCTACTATGCTTTCACGTAGGGAAGGCTGATCAATTGATCCACCCTTGGGGAATTTTATCCATCCTATTTTTCTCATCCATTGTGGTCTCCATTGTCCCCTTTCTTCTCTTATCCCTAATCCATCTTTTCTCCTTTTTCGAACTATGTTGCCCTTGCACATTCATGTAGGAAAGGTCGATCATTTGATCCATTCCCAAGGCTTTTTTTTTGGTCAGTTCTTATAATAATTTTCCATCACTCATCTTCATTAGTCCTCTTTCCACTTTTATCCATAGTATTTTCTTGAACTATGAGGGCTCTACACTTTCACGTATTCAAGGCTAATCTTTGATCATCCCTTGAGATCCTAGGTCATTAGGGTGTGTCAGTATTGTGTTGTGTCATCAAGTATGTCCATATCTAGCTAGTTCTTCAAAAATTAGATCCACTCGTATCATGAGATTCAATTGGTTTCAAAATTTCCTGCATCATTTATCAATCTTTTAGTTTAGAATCCATCCTTTGTCTCAATAGGATGCATCGTTCCCAATAGACCTCATCAACCTCATCCACCCTCTCGATCCTATGGGAAAGGACATTTTGAAATTGATTGCAATATTTTGATGGTTTTGGATTTTATTTATCATTTGAGCTCCCTATTACAACTTTTCAAGGCTTCCATTGTCTATCATATTATGGTGTGTTTTGATTGGTTAACCTAGGGGAATATCTTGATCTTTCTTGCTTTGCTGCTATCTTCTTGGTTGTTCCGTGTAGTACCCACCAAGATCCCTAAGGTCTTGTGTTACGCTAGGAAATCCTTTTGTGCTTATGGTTATCCCAATGCCTAGTGTGACCAAGCTCTTCATGACTTTGGGGTGTTGGGATAAATTTCTTGTTTTTTGTAATTATTTTATGCATTAGACACTAATTTTCCTTGGTTTACCTACCATGGTACCTAGTGTCTTATGCTATAGCAAAAATCAGTCCTTCAAAAATGGAAAATTACATTAGGATTGCATTTCATCACCAATTACATTGCATTGCATTCATATCTAACCTATGACTTATGATTTTGGTTGTGCAAAAATTCACCTTCCATCTTCGATTCTTCTTAGGATACCTATGGTTCTTGACAGGTGCAATTTCACATCCATCTTTCCTTAATTTTATAATTATTACAGGGAAATTACTTTCCATTAAACCAACAATACACCTACCATCTAACCTTGTTACTATGCAAGTCCTTATTGACATTCCTATTCATAATGCATCACCACCTGCATCACAAGTTGTTAGAACCATATCCATAGCCTATAAAGTCATAAATCATCCATCACATCCTGCACCATACAGGTTATTCATCATACATATCATACATTTTATCCATTTAAACATTAACATACATCATCATAAGCATATACATATATCACATCATCATGATCATCCATCATAAAAGCATCAACATATACATATGCATAAATAGAATCATCCATCACATAAGCATCACATAGTGTCAATAAGGGCAGTCACCTATCATATATAAAAATCAAGATAAAAAGTCCATCATATAGTCCATAATAATGTCCATCATATAACCAAAATACATATATCATCAAATAAAGTACAGATATAAGGCTCTAGATCAACTCTAATCTTTGCTACTTTGCACTATACATCCATCATGCACCTGTCAAAACCCAGAATCTTGTCACCTATTTGTTGTCACCTCTATTGTGAGCTGCCCACATCTTACCTCTATGGAGAGTTGGGCATTGACTATCTATGTGGAGGAGTCACTTGATAGTCGGTGTACCCTTAGGTATGTGTCCCTAGTGACTGGGATGGTGTTGGCATCTGAGGCACCTATTGGAAATAGTGAGTCATTCACTGAATGGGGTTTGGAACTGCCTATTGATAAGCACACATCCAGTAAGATGCCTCCCTCACATACTCATCTCTCTCTGTAGCTTGATACCTAGCTATATTTTTCTCATGTCTATATTTTTCTTGATCCCCATAGATGGATCTCCACTCTTGTTCCCATGTATCATGTGCCAACATCAGTTGATCTATCTCTACCCTCATCTATGACACATGCTTTATGGCCCTATCCCTCTTAGCCTCTGTAGCCTATATCTATGCCTACAACCTCTACACCTCTACCCCCATCTCACCACTCTCACCCTACGCTACCTATGCCTAGGTCTATACTGCATCTCTCTCTACTACCTGTGCTCATGTCACTACCATATCCCTCTCCCTCTCTAAGGTCTCCACTTGTATCTATCACACCGCTCTCCCTCTATAGGATATGTACCTATATTTGTGTTGTATCTCTCTCCCCCTATAGGGTCTACACCTATATATGTGCCACATCCTTCTCACTCTATGGGGTCTACACTTGTGTTCATACCGTGTCTGACTCTGTCCTCATAACATCCTCCCTCTCCTGCATCAACCCTATATCTCCCACTATCTAATCTTCACCCTATCATGGAGCTCATGTCACTCCCATATTAGCTCAATCCTCTCTCTCAATAGTCCCTCCACCTACCTCCTCAGGTCATCCATATCCCTCTCTACTTGTGCCATGGCCTTTGGTGATATTGGGTCAACCACTCCATCCTACCCCTTGGCCTGTTGGATAGCCATTGATGCCTCTAACCTATCCCACTCCTATCTCGTAGCCACCACCTCCTCATGCTCCTAAGATACCTCCCACTCCATCCATGTCACCTTTGCTCAAAGTTGGCTCACCTCGGCTTGTAGTCCATCCCTCTTTGCATGTAGCTCCTCATGTTGCAACACTACATAGGCTACATCTCTAAAAACCCTCTCACCTTCTTCCTACACTCTGGCTAACTCTTCTTGTAGCTTGCTCACCTCTACCTCTAGCTTGCATCTAGTTGCCTCTATATCTCTCAACCTCTACTCAACAATCTATAATCTTGCCACAACCCCTCTTAGTAGTATAGTTGGATCCTCTGCTATCGGTGGTACCATGTCCAATGAGGGGATATCATGCACCTCCATATCCATCACCTCCACCTCGACCTTGTCTCCCTCATCCATCATCTCCACATCCACCTCATCTCCATGTTCCTCTACCTTGATCCCCACTCAGGCTCTCCTCTGTAGCCTCCTCCTCATCCTCACCCTCTCCTACAGCCTTGAGGTCCCACCCTCTCCCTGTCCTTTATCTTATTGACCTAGTGCACCAACCTCCACCCCTACCTCATACCTCTCATCCATCATATCCACCTCTACCTCACCTCTCCTCTACTTTTCCTTGATCTCCGCCTGGGCTTTCCTTTGACATCTCCTCCTCTTACCCACCCTCTCTTGCTACCTAGTGACTCCATCCTCTCCCTATCCTCTCTCCTACTACCCTACTACTCTAGCTACCTCCTATCCCCTCCCCTACTACACTACAACTCTAGTAGCCTCCTACCCTCTCCTCTACTATCTTCTCCTTCGTCTCCTTTGGCATGCTAATCATAGCTCATCCTCTAGTCCAAATCCCAGTGCTCCCACAATCAGCTCCTCTGGAGTAATCTATTGAGGATAGTGATGGGTCTACCACATGGTGTATCAAATTGTCATTCCTACCTCTACGTTCCCTCTAGTCCTACCTAGGTAGGGTATCAACTGCAATGTCTCCCAGTGCTACCTTGCAAACCTCAGTAAAATCATCTCTCCCTAGGGTTGCTCTCATGTAATCCGTTGAAACTTCTCTGGTTCACATAGAATGTCTTGTGTAATCCCAAACTATTGGGTCACCCTATCTGGCCTATATGCCTCCACTATTGGTGGCTCCTTCCTGACTATGTAGCATCTAGTGTAGAAGTAGCCTTTCTATCCTACCTCGTCTCTCCTCCATCCCAAAAATTGCCATGTCATGTATGGTCTCCATACTATATGTTCCTCCTGTAGGTTATCCAATGTCCTCCTCCATCTATCTAGATCCCCCTAGGCCTCATAGTGCCATACCCAACTATCCTCTAACTCATACCACCGAGCTACTGGTGTTGTCTCATCCTCTAGTCTAGATCTCACTACTCCTGGCCTAATGACACTAATGATCTCCCAGGCCCATACCTACAAAAACATCACATGTATCATGTTGAGCGCCTCTTGGTAGCATATGGCATGCATGTGTCTATAAATTTGTGCTAGTACACATGTACCCCATGTGAACTACCCCTCTCTCCTCTTGATGATATGTCGAATCACCTCCATAAACCTCAAACTGTAGAAGCACCTACTCTAGTCTGGTAGTAATAATTTACTAACCAACCCACATAGGTATAGAGGTAATGGTGGCACCCCCAATGCCAAGAATCGATCCACATCCAACCTTTGTCTCTGTATAGGTAGGTTATCCCATCTGAACAATACCCACATGGTATGATCTAGCTATGCCCCCCCTAATGTCACCATACTCACCAGGTGGCCCACTATAGGTAGCCTTAGTATCCACCATACAACCTCCAAGGTAACTGTCATCTCCCCTATCGGGAGATGGAAGGTCAATGTCTCTAAACTCAACTGCTCTATCAATGTTGTCACCATCACCTAATGCACTCTAATGGTAGGGTACCCTAATAAGTGAAGCAATCTTCCCTATGACAGAGCCTCATGATCCACTTCCTTCATGGCCACCATTGTTTTTGCTAGCACCTCTAACACCTCTCACATGTCTGCAAACTAGTGAAGCTTCACATCTATACATCACATACCAGTCATCTTATCTTTTTCCTCATCTTCTCCCTTTTCCTAGCCTCAGGCTCTCTTTTCACTAATTTTTCCCCTCTCCCTCTTCTAGCTTGAATTCTACCCATTTTTCCCAGTCATGTTTTCTTATTTCATTTTTTTTTCTCTCCCCCCATCTACCCCTTGGGTGAGCCCACCTCAAATCTAAACAGACCTTCCCTAACCAGTGGGTGGAATCACCCCAACTTGGGGTAGACCAGCCCCAGCTAGTAGGCATACCTGCCCTAGTTCGGGGTGAGCTCACCCACAGGGTAGGTGAACCCACCCCTTTGGGAAAAACCCACCCATGAATGGGCTGCCACACCAAGGTGGGGTCAACCTTGTCTTGGGCAGGGTCACCCCTCTTGGGACGAGGTCACCCATCCTTGGGGTGAGGACACCAAATGAGCCTGAATTAGTTTTTTTGGTGAATTTTCCCAATCCCCCTCCCCTGGTGTCTCATTTCCCTTTTCGAGCACTTCGTTTTCATTTTTTGGGGTGCCTTTACCCTCTAATTGGAAAAATTTGTTCCCCCTTTCCCTCGCCTCTAATAGGTGATTCTACCTAACCACTAGGTGAAACCAAAATTATGCCCCCAACCCATTTTCCTAAATTAACCCCATCCCAAAAACCATATTTTCAAAAAACCATTAAAACTTAAAACTACATCATAAAATACTCAAAATCACAAAGAGGGTTTAGAATCTAACTTGGCATGGGATTGTGTTCTCATGGTAAAACTGTTGTACCTCATCCTCCTGGTGGATGATGTCAGAGTCGTAATTGTTCGGCATCCTCATCTCCTTGTCTCCTCCCTCTCTTCTTCTCTCTCTCTCTCACTCAACTGCTAGGTGTGTAAATGAGGAGTGGTAATTTCTCAAATTCCCTTATATAACTTTTTCCCTCATTTTTTAACTTTTTTAAGTGAAGGGCATTTTTACCCTTTATTTAAACCTCTTTTAATTCAACTACTCCTCTAACTTCCTGGGGCTTCCATTTGCAAACCGTGTGTTTGTTTGACTCTGTTCAAAAGCTAATCTTCATGGTTTTTCAATATTTATCCAACCATACCTCTTTTTTCATCATATTGAGAAGTCATCTAGGGCCCCTTTTCATTCCCCAATCACCCTCTCAAGGGGGCATACCCTGCCATTTTCCTCCATTCCTCTATCATGGTCATTCCCTTGCAGGACTAGGCCATCTCCTTTCATTTCCCTCCATTTGGGCAGCTCACATAACTTATCCCATGCTAGGGAATCATTCTCTAGTTGCTTCCTCTATAGAGTCATCTACATTTTCTTTTCTTCGAAACACTGTTATTCTAACAATATTTCAAAGAGGAGAAAAATGTAGACATACAAATTTGACCACTTCCATATGGTCAAATTTGTTTCCCTTATCCGTCTACTTCATCAATATTAATTAAAAGACATATTTAATTAATATCTCCCCTTTCCCTAAGGGTCCTAAAGTATTTCACCTTTCATCTTCTCCTCTCTAAATTAAATAAAATATCAATTTATTTAATTTAGTCATTTGACCTTTTCAAATTAAAGTAATTTTAAATTCTTCTTTTTCTCTCTCTCCTTGTCACATCCTCCATAACCCTCTTCTAATCTAGATTAATTTAATTAATCCATGATTAGGATTAATGTCACATCCTCCATATTCTCCCACTTGCTTCTAATCCCTCATTAAGTTTCTTAATCACATGTTTGCACAACCTTAATCTAATCCCCTTGCTACATTTAGCATACCTTTTTGGTCAACCTTCAAAATTTCCACATTTAGCCTAGACCCTCTTCCCCATGTGAATTTAAAATTCAAATTTACCCCCCCCCCAAGACTCTCCTCTTCCCCATGCAAGTTGTTAGGAGTTCTAGAACTCCTCACTTGTCACATCAGTCACATGGGGTCAAGAACCTTCTATTATAAGAACCTTGTCTTATCCACATGGTATTTTTCAACTTCCTTCATCAGAACCTTGTCTTACTCACAAGGTGCTTCTCATATGAATTTAGAATTCACATTTATTCTCCCAACCACCTTATCTTTTCCAATCATGTGAATTTAAAATTCACATTTATTCCTCCTACAACTTCTCTCTTCCTCATGATGATATGTGATAAATTCTAAAATTCCTCACACGTCAGCATTCTTCCCACATGGGGACAAGAAGTTATTTTCGATTAAATATTCTCCCCTCTCCAAGGTACTTGCAAGTATCTCCACCTCACCATGTACTTTTTCCATTTCATTTTCACATGGCAAGATGTGAAGGCTTGTGATTCCTCAAATCACCATAGCCCTCCATCTTGACCATTGAATTCTCTAAAGAATTATCCCCTAAATATAGAGGATTTTCATTCAATCTCACACATTAGGCATTTACACACTTTTGCATTCTATCTCTCAAGCACTTTCATACTTCCAAACCTCCATTGTTGTATACTTTAAATCTTGGATCACTTCCATTTTGCATTCATCAATCTAACCACTCACATAGCTCATTTGAATCCATTTTCATCCATCTTTCCATAAAAGGAGTATACACAACATCAATCATCAAATGGCCAACCAAGGAGCAGCTTAAACAAGGTAAAAATTTACTTGTTTATCTTTATTTTGTTTAAGTTTGACGTAGCCCTATCTTGACGTGCTAAGTGTTGTTTGTTGTCTTTTGTAGTTTGTTCTGCATCATTTTGTTTGGTGCTTAAAATGAATGATTGTCTTTCTCACATAGATTTAAATAGAGGGTAAAGAACACCATGTCTTAATGTTTGAGGGTGGTAGGTATTATGCTCTCACCTTGTGCAAACTTGATGATCAGAAATCCAAACCCATGCAATTTTACGTTCACTCATTAGAGGTTCTGCCTTGGCTGGTAAAAGTACTCACCCTAAGGGAACAACCCAAGAAGTAAAATGTTAAATCCAAGTCCTTCTCAATGGCTATATAAATTTGTGATTGCAAGGAAAGTTTGCAATCAATGGGAAGTAGAAATGATAGCTCCCCTAGTATCTTTATGATGCAAAAAAACCTTCTTCTAAGGGTTGGGAAGCCTCTTGAGGGAATTTATTAAAGTACTTCCTAAACCAGATGCCCTTACTAGATAAATCTTCTTTGTAGTGGCAAAAATCCGTCTATTTTTTGGTGCAAGAGGTAGGACCTTTGAAGTCATCCCACATTCTCATGGTTCACTATAGAGATAACAAACTCTAGGAAGGGATGACTCAAAAGTTCAGAAATTGGTATGCCCATAGAAGTGAGTGTTGTGGAGGGGAACCAATGCTACGAAGTTCCTAGGCTATCCACTTTGAATAAGCATGGATAAAGAAATTCAAGTGGGAATTCAGTGAATATTGTCCTTTCCAACCTTAGGATTGTTCTTGTCTTCTTTAAAAATCAAACAGTTTTACATCGAACCAATCCTAAACAAAGTTCTTGATACTGTTTGTTGTGTTTGATAGTCATATCTCATCAAAAATTGTCAAAAATTTAGATCAAAACCATGGAAAAACATCAAAACTATCAAAAACACCATTATGGAACTACAACTGTTAAACACAGATCCACAACTATTACTGTGAGCTACAACTATCAGCTAAAAGACCACAAATGTTAGTTTGAAATACATTTTATAGAAACAAAGCCACATCTAACAACCTAAGCCGCAACTGTGAAACACATTTGATAAAAAAATGAGCTGCAATTGTCTGCTAAACAATTTTTTTTGAAATCTATGTCTAGAATATGATCAAAACTAGTTTATAGTGACCTCTATGTAATAAACTAGAGACTTGCAAGTTTGGCCAACTCATTTTAGCATCTCCATTAGGAAAAAAATCATTATAGGTTGCATTCCTTCATCCATTTCATTACACAAATTAGACTTTGATTCTTTGGTTGCATCTAAACCTTCATATTTTGAACTTAGGGAGACCTTTGAGCTTTCAAAAATTCTTGGTTACTTATTATATTTGTCATTGACCATTGCCCTTGTCATTTGTCTTGTCATTGTCACTTTGTCAAGTTGAGTCTTAGTCTTGTGTCTTGGTCTTGGTTGTCCTCTTATGGTTGATGGAATTTGGAATCTATTGCCTTGGATTCACATTAGCTTGAATGCCACCCTTTTTTAAAAATTTTAGGATTCCTTTGCATTACATTACCCTCATTTAGACTCATATTCCTTAGATTTCACTTTACACCCTTATTCCAAAAATACAAAAAGATAACTCACTTTACCTTAGTATCATATCAATCCTTCATTATCCTTGCATTTTCATACCCCAAAATACCAAAAAACAAAAAAAAAAAAGATTAATCTCATTTAACCTTAGTTACATTATCATCTTGATCTTGAATTAACATCATTTAGTCACCTCACTAACTTATTTGACTACAAAATCCAACGAAAATTTTCAACAAAAGATGTATAATCAGATGTATTGTTGGGTACTTGTGAATATTTAATGTGAAATTTTCAAATTTTTAAAAATTTGTGCTTGACATTTGTCGAAATTTTGACAAAAATCAAGTTCATTGAAATTTCGATGCTGTTGGGCACAACTTTTGAAAAAAATTGAAAATTTCACATTAAAAAGTCTATTTCAATTTATAATTTATTAAATTCAAACACATGCAAAATTATGTCCCTTGCTTTAATTGAAAATAATTCTATATTATAGAATGCATTTTTTAAAATTTTAAGATGAAAATAGCAAGGAAAAATGAAACACATATTTTTATGAAAGAAGTATATTGGCAAGAAATTAAATATGATTTGTATTCCAATGTAAAAACTACAAAGAATGGAAACAATTCTTTCAACACATAAACTATTATGTAGTAGTCAATTAAAATGAAAAAGCTTACTCTATATTAGTTAGGATACATAACTAAGAAAATGATCTAAATAGTCTAATAATTTGACAAACTGTGATTTTTGTCAAAATTCCTATGAATGTCGGGCACAACTTTTGAAAAAAATTAAAATTTTCACATTAAAAAGTCTATTTTAATTTATAATTTATTAAATTCAAACACATCCAACATTATTTCCCTTGCTTTAATAGAAAACAATTCCATATTATAGAATACATTTTATTAAATTTTAAGATGAAAATAGGAAGGAAAATTGAAACAAATATCTTTATGAAAGAAGTATATTAGCATGAAATTAAATATGGTTTGTATTCCAATGTAAAAACTACAAAGAATGGAAACAATTCTTTCAACACATAAAATATTATGTAGTAGTCAATTAAAATGAAAAATCTTACTCTATATTAGTTAGGATACACAACTAAGAAAATGATCTAAATAGTCTAATAATTTGATGAATAGTGATTTTCATCAAAATTCCTATGAATGTCAGGCACAACTTTTAAAGAAATTGAAAATTTCACATTAAAAATTATATTATAATTTATAATTTATTAAATTCTAACACATCCAAAATTATTTCCCTTGATTTAATTGAAAATAATTCTATATTATAGAATACATTTTATTAAATTTTAAGATGAAAATAGTAAGGAAAAATGAAACAAATATCTTTATGAAAGAAGTATATTGGCGTGAAATTAAATATGATTTGTATTCCAATGTAAAAACTAAAAATAATGCAAACAATTATTTCAACACATAAACTATTATGTAGTAGTCAATTAAAATGTAAAAGCTTACTCTATATTAGTTAGGATACACAACTAAGAAAATGATCTAAATAGTCTAATAATTTGACAAACAATGATTTTCATCGAAATTGCGACGAATGTACACCAACATATACTATTGTATGCTTTCATGGCTTCTTATTTAATATATATTTTTTATTATTGATCTTTTTGATATTTTCTATAAGTTATTATTAGATGATACACATTGGATTCCTTTTAATTTTTTATATTTGAAGATACATAACTAATTACAAGGATAATATAAAGAAGATATATCTATATATGTATCATTTATGAGTTTCTAAAATATTTTACTTCCATGTCAACCACTTTCTTTACTTCAATTGAGAAACATAATACCTCTATAATCTTGCATTTATCAAGTGTCAATAAAATAAAATTCAAGTACTTAGCTATCAATTTTCTCTTGAATATTGATCTAGTAATAATATACTAGCCAACTAATACTCATCCAATGATATCATCTTGCATTGATTTGTGTTACTTTACCATCACATAATTGAACCAAGTACCACTTTAGAAATACCACATACATAGTCTTCTCTTTCTACAAACCCCCCATTTTATTCATAAGGGTTTTATCGTAGGTCCCATCAAATACTATGCCCTAATCATGTAACAAGTAGATAAATCATCTTTACTAAGGTCAAACAAGGTTGTTTTATCACAAAATACAATAGTTTTTAGTTTTAAGTGTTATATTTTTGTTTTGATTATAAGGTTTATCTTGTATGTTTAAGGTATGAATTTAAGGTTCTTACAATGACTTTTGAACCAATGGTATTATTCTATCCTATCTCTACCATTCTAGTTCTAAAATAAAACATACAAATCAAACTTAACTAGCAATAAAACCTTAGTGTGCAATGGGTACGTCAGAAAAGTGTGGAATTTCAATTAGGATAAATTTTGGTCTATTTTTTGCATACATTTATGCAGTACATGAGGTCAATTGGTGGGAAATTTATCAAATGATGTTGTTTGAGCAAAAAAGGTCTCAATGGAGAAATCATAGCTTCAAATAAACTATGCATCCACTTATAGGGATCCAAACATGTTTGAAATTAAACCTTTGAATTAGGAAGATGATCAAGCTCCATTACCAATAGGCTCATGTTATGCTTGCAATAAGGAGAGAGCGGGAGAGAGAGAGATGGAGAGGTAGTGATAGAAATAGGGAGAGATAGAGTGGGGAAGAGTGAGAGATAGAAGGGTAAGGAGATATAGATAGAGAAGAAGATAGAGATAGAGGATGGAGATGTAGGAGAGGGATATGGAGAGGAGGAGAGGAGATAAGGATAGGGAGTGATAAAGAGAGAGAGGAGAGAGGGATAGATAGGGATTAAAGAGATAAATATATAAAGAGGTAAAAATATTAGGGAGATAGATGGATGGATATAGAGATGGGGACATGTATAGAGATAAAGGGGGGGAGAGGAAAATAGAGGTAGAGATGAAGATAGAGTGAGAGAGGAACAAGGAGACAAAATTTAGATAGAGAAATATAGGTAGAGGGAGAGATAAATATAGAGAGAGATAGGGATAAAAAGAGGGAGAGATAGTGAGGACAAGATAGAGATATATATAGAGGGAGAGGGAGATGAAGAGACAAAGAGATATAGATGGTGAGATAGAGTGATAAAGTGATAGAGAGATAGAGATATAAAGAGATATAGAGAAAGGAGAGGGAGAGAGAGACAAAGAGGTAGAATTAGATATAAGTATATAGATATGGAGAGAGGGAGAGAGAAATAAGGAGAGATAGAGAAAGGGAGAAACAAGTATGGAGAGATAGAGATAGATAGGGAGAGATAAAGATATTTGGGAAGATAAAGAGAGATGGAGATATATGGGAAGAGAAAGGAAGAGAGGTGGAGATAGAGAGATGGATAGGGGGGATAGGGAGGGAGAGATTGAGATAGAGAGGGGGAGATAGAGAGGGGGAGAGAGAGAAAGGGATATAGATAGGTGGAAGAGGAGAGATAGAGAAGAGGGGGAGAGAGGGATAGATAGGTTGAAGAGGAAGAAAAATAAGAGAGGGAGATAGATAGGTAGAAAAGGGAGAGAAAGAAGAGGGGGGAGAGGGAGAATGATATGTAGAGAGGGAGAGAGAGAAGAAGATAAGGGAGAGAGGGAGAGATAGCTCAATATATATACAGGGAGAGGGAGAGACATAAAAAGGGTGTGATATAGATAGATAGAGGGGGATGGTGAAAGAGATAGAGGTAGAGAAAGATATGGATAGAAAGAGATATAAAGAGGAGTGAGAGGGAGATAAAAAGAGAAATAGAGTAGGAGATATGAAGGGATAAATGGAGTGAATGAGAGAGAAATGGGGGAGAGGGAGAGATAGCTCAATAGATAAAGGGGGGAAGAGGGATTGGCATAGATAGTGGGAGATATAGAAAGATAGAGAGCGATATGGAGAGATATATCTCTAATTATCTCTATCTAACTTCTCTCTTGCTCCCTCCCTCCTTCCCTCTCTCCTTATCTCTCTACTTCTATCTATCTCCCCTCTCTCTACCTACCTCTCCCTCTGTCACTCCTTAACACTCTCTCTATTTCTCACTCTCACCTCTCTCTCACCTCCCTCTCACTCCATCCATAATTCTCTATCCCTCTCTTCTTCCCTATCTACTCTTTATCTCCCAATACCTCTCTCTACCTACCTCTACATCCATCACACCCTACCATTCTCTCTCTACACCTCTCTATCTCACCTTTCTCTCCCTCCCTCATTCCCTCTCTACTTCTCTCTATATCTCCTCTCCCTACCTCTCATTCCCTCTCTACTTATCCTTATCTTCTCTCTCCCTCTCTCTACCTACCTCTCCTTCCATCACTCTCTATTTCTCTCTATCTCACCTCTCTCTCCCTCACTACATCTCCCTCCCTCTCTACTTATCTATATCTCCCTCTCCCTCTTTACCTACCTCTCCATCCATAAAAACCTACCACTCTCTCTCTATTACTCTATCTCCCTAATCCCTCTCTACCTACCTCTCCATCCATCAATCCCTACCACTCCCTCTACACCTTTCTATCTTGCTTCTCTCCCTCCCTCCCTCATTCCCTCTCTATGTCTCTCTCTCTACCTCTCGTTCCATCTCTAATTATCTTTATCTCCTCTCTCTCTCTCTATCTCACTAGATGTCTACCTCCCTACCTTTTCCCCTTTCTACTCTTTATCTCTCCTCTCCATCGCTCTGCCTATCACTCTTGCTCTCTCTGCCTCCTACCTCACCCTCTTTCTAAATCTCACTCTCTCCTCTCTATCTCACCATTCTATCTTTCCCTCTCTATAAATTTCTCCTTCTCTATATATCACCATTCTCTCTCTACTTATCTTTATCTCACATATCCCTCTTTACCTCTCCCTTCCTCCCCTCTCTCTCCCACCCTCCCTCCTTCCCTCTATCTCTATCTCTATCTCTCTCTACTTCTCTCTATCTCACTAATCCATCTCCACCTGCATCTCCCTCCATCACTCCCTACCACACTCTCTCTATTTCTCTCTATCTCATGTCTCCCTCACCTCCCTCCCTCTCCCTCCATACCTCTTTCTCCATCTATCTTTCCTTATCTACTCTTTATTTCTCATGTATTTGTACCTCTCTTTCCCTCTCTACTTATCTTTATCTCGTCTTTCCCTCCCATCCTCTCTCTCTGTGCAAACCCTCCTTGCCCCCTCTTTCTATCTTTCCTTAGGAGGGTTGATGGTGTAAGGTTTAGCTTTTAAGGTATAGGGTTAATGTTATAAGGTTAAGTGTATAGGATAAAGGGATTAGGGTTTAGAATATTAGGTATAAACTTGGGCGTATAGTGTATAGGGTTCAGGGTTCAGGGATAGTGTTCAACGTTGAGGGTATAAGGTTAAGTGTGTAGGGTATATGGTTGAGGGTATTGGGCTGAGGATATTTGGTTTATGGTTTAGGATTTAAGTACAAGTTTTAGGTTTGAGGGTTGAGGTATAATGTTTAGGGTTGAGGGTATAAGGTTAAGTGTATAGGGTATAGGGATTAGGGTTTAGGATATAATGTATAGTGTTTAGGGTGTAGGGTATAGGGTATAGGGTTTACCATTTAAGTATAGGGATGAGGGTAGAGGGTGTAGGGTTTAGTGTTTAAGGTAAAGGGTTGAGGGTTGAGGGATAATGTTCAAGGTTGAGGGTATAGGGCTAATTTTATAGGGTATATTAGTATATCTCTATATAAGTATTCCAATTTTATATAAAAAGCATAACCTCCCAAGGAACATGGCTATAATTATTTCCTCAAAATCATAAAAAAAAATATCTAAGGTACATTAAATAATTTGATTTTCCAACAATAATCCTAAGGCATAAAGCCTAGGTCAAGCATAAAATGCAAGGAAGAACTATAGCACACGGGTATTAGTTAGAGGCATATAATTACACCAAAGGTGTGTCCTATTTGAGAATTGCAAGCTAATAACTGAAATCAACGATCAAGAGATCAATAAAAGTAATGCAATATAGTTAAATTAATCTTGAGAATTCATTACTTCCTATAATTTTCTGTCATCGTTTTAAATTTATCATTTGTTGTGTTTTCTTTTTAATTGTGGTGTTCTTTCTATAAACAAGGCAACCATTTTTTTGGCTATTCTTTTGCCATTTTTAGTTGCTTTCCCCCACTATTGGTATTTGCTCCAAATTTTTATTAAAATAAAATTACAGCCAATATTATAATAATGAACACATATAGGTTTTAACATTCCGACATCCTTTACCCTAATTAATATATAATGTATAGTTAATATAATAAAAATAAATTATAATATTATAAATAAAATAAAATATTTAATATATAATAATATAATAGTATATGATATATTATCTATTAGTATAATATAATATAAAATAATAGTATAATATTCAAATAATATTATAATATGATATAAATATCATATATTTAATATTAAGATAAATATAGTATATTATATATATAATAATATAATATAAATAATATAATAATATAATAATATAAAACTAACAATATATAATACTTATTTGATTTCAACCCTTATGCTAAAAATTGACCCAGAATCCAATACGATATAATAATAATATAAATACAATATAATATAATATATAATAATATAATAAATGTTATTATAATATACTAAAATACAATCACATAATACAATAAATATTTATAAAATATAATATTATTTAATATAAATTTAATAGAATTACATTATTGTGAAAATTTCGAATTAGGGAAAAAACCCAAAAACAAAACTCTATCAAATTCCACCTTCTTCTTTTTGCTTTGACATTTTTGGAAAAATCTCTCTACATACATTTTCCATGGGGTTTTTGAGTTCGACCTTCATCCTCTATTGCTTTTGAGGACTTTCACAAAAGGTTTTTGTAGGTAAAATGCTTAAGTCTTCATTTTAACAAACTAAGCAATGATTCTCCTATCTTCCATTTCAAATCCATGTTTTGAGCTTCTCTACCGTGGCCTTTAATGTATTTTGTGGTGCATTTTATTTGGTTGCATTTTGTAAAAACCCTCCTTTGTGTTGCTTTTCGTCATTTGGGAGCCCTTGATTGGTCTTTTGGAGGCATCATGTGGAGAACCTATGGGTTTACATGTATTTTTTCAATAGTGCAAAAATTGGTAAGCTTGAATCTCATATTTTCCTCCCTTTTCCTATTAATGTCAAGCTTGATTGGAGCTCAAGAAATTGGAAAATGAATGGATCTTTTTTTCTTTTCATGCTTTTTTTTTTTTGAAGCTCTTCATAATTTCTTGGCCATGGCCTCACTGTGAGAGGGCTTCAAACTTTTGTCTCTTGATTGAGAAAACTTCTATGAGCTACAACCTCTTCAACACTACCTTCTATTTTCTATATTTGATGTAAAAGAAAAGAGACATAACCCAATTTGTGGCTCCATTTGTGCTTCTAGGTATTCATATTTTTAACCAAGCTTAGGGTTTCATTTTTTTACATGGAAAAAGAGACAAGGCTTTATTCTTTAAAGAAATGGAAAGATGCTATTCCTATAGATAAGGTCGCAGCCTCTTAAGTTTCTAAGTGTTTATCAAATCTTTGTACTCTTTTACTTTTTGAATACATGGAAGATTTCCATATAAACCCTTGAGGGTTTGGTCATTTGTAAATACAAAAAGACTTTTCAAGCCATGGTTTCAAACTCATACTTCTTTTACATTTTGACCTCCTTCTTGCTTGAAACCCTACTTCTAGATCTTGCATATTCTACACACTATGATCCTCTCTTTATTGCTGCATTCTCCATTTGACATTGTAATTGTTCCTCACTTGTAATGAAAATGAAAGCTTTATTTTAGTCTTCTGCATTCTGAAAATGTGCAAAACAATACTTCCCTTCCCATATTATTTCCTTGTAAGCATCAAATACCAAATTGTAAACCCTCTTTATGAATGTTCTCTTTCAAAGTTGAAAAACCATTTTACAATGACATCAAAAATAATTTTTATTTTTAAAGATTTTCAATATTTTTAATTTTAATTACAATGATTTAAAAACTTACTTTCATATGTAATAGTAAATTTAGGAAAGTTCTTTCATACTTTAAATTTTAGATTTTTTTAATTTTATGTTTAGTAATTTAACATACTATTTTTATATCTTATCTCTAACTAATTATTATTTTTGATTGGAAACAATTACTTAAATAAATCTATACAAAAATTCACAAAAATTCACAAAAGATATCTTGTTTCAAAAATTTGCGATATTTTTTAATCTTTAGAATATTAATTTAGAAACTAACTTTTTATATGAAATAGTAAGTTTACAATATTTCTTTTATACTTTTTTAAATTTTAGAAACTTCTTTTTTACATAAAAAATTCCATGAAAGAATCAAAATAATTTTCAACTATAATAATGATTGCTTAAAATCGACATGAATTTGGGGTGAATCTCATACTTACTAATTTTTTGGTTCTACTATCATAGTTGGCATGGATTTTTCAACTTGTAGTGAAGATTTTCTTACAGTTCAAATATATTTCCATTGATTTTTCCTTTGATTTTAAATTACTTCTTTAAGTTGGGCAAAGTTTCTGATGTTTTTTTTTTTCCATGTCAATTTATTCATTAGTATTAGTTTAGCTTATGGAGGTATATTAACTTCCTCTTGAGGATTTCATTGTAGAGATTTTGTTTTTCATATTTCAAAGTTTCATAAATCATTTTAAAATATTAACAAATTTCGAGTTTTTTTTATTGTGGATAGATACAAAGCAAGGAGAAAATACAAAACCAATGTTTTTTTAAATACATTTACAACCCACCCCATGTGCAACAGTAGCATCACTGAAGACATGAATGAACATTGATGACTTTTTAGCTTTAGTTTTAATTTTTTTCAATTTTAAAAGTATAATAAATTAGTAGTTTGCATACTGCAAAAGATTTTGTCTTCAAAACTCTATATATAGAGTTCTTTGTAACATATTTTATATATAGTTTGAATATAAGTGAATTATTTTCCAATATTGTTTCAATTCTTTGAGAAAATTTGTTGAATTTTTATGATTGTTTCTAGTATAACATAAGAGCTTTAAAGATTTATATCTCTCAAACACAACAAAATTATTTTTTGGTTTACAATTTCATAGACTGGTTATTGTAATAGCATTGAGTCATGCCCTTGTACATTATTGCATTGGAGCAAGTTAAAAAAAATCATTCAAACGTATGTAATAGCATACATTTGAATGAATAGTTAAAAAAAAAAGATGTAGGCATTCGTCAAAATTTTGATGAACAGTTTGTGATGAACCACTACAACTTCTAAAGAATTTTCTATACATGTGATAATATTTTGTCGCACTTTCGATGATGTATATTGTCACATGCACAACAATTTTTGAAATTTTTAGTGGTTCATCACAAACTATTTTGAAATTTTGATGAATGTCTGTATTTTTTTGTCGCAAACTGTTCGTCGAAATTTTGACGAATGTCCTTAGTTTTTTATCAAAATTTGTGGCTATTTTTCGTCATTAGATGGATGAATTTTTTTTCATTTGTTTCAATGTATATTATTTTGTTGAGAAAGCGACAAAAAAATAGCGATGGAATTTATATGGTTGTTTCATCCATATTTCGACAATAGTTTGTAGATATTTTGACAAACATTCGTCAAAATTTGGAGTCAAATAGAGTAGTGCCTTATCACTCACTTTGAACATCAATCAATATTTTATTGTCCTTTAGTATCCATTATCCCCCATCTTTGCAAAATTTGCATCCTTTCATTTTCATACCCTAAAACCCAAAATATCCAAAAAAACATAACATAGTTTCATTGCCATTTTGCATTATCCCCAACTTGCAAAAGTCTCACATGGTTGAAACGAGGTCACAAGCCAAATGAAAAGACATCACAAATTCAAATCAATCTACACCTCACAACAACACATCACAAAGAGAAGAGAGTGACCCTTGGGAAGAACTAAACCTTGAACAATTCAACAAAAGATTGACCCCTCAAGAGATCAAAAGGGCTTATCAAGATCTTAGAGTTTTGAGTATAGTTGACCAACTTGTTGGTGCCAATCCAAAAAAAAATTCTATGCATTAGCCAAAAGGGTGCCAAGTTACCTCAAGGTTTTGATGTATCAACCATAATAGAACAAGAAATTGAAAATTCATTTGGCATGCCTTCATCACAAAAAATGCTAAACATACCCCTTGGGACAACTACACACATGACTGCTACCACTACAACATACTTTCCAAATATCCCAACTCATACCACCACACAAGGTCAAACTTTCACTAATCCTCTATTTCAAAACACAAATCAAGGGTCCACATCACAAGGTCCTACACCTTTGATCCAAAATATAAGCCAAGGTCACACACCCTTGAATTAAAATGCAAACCAAAGTTCTATACCCACATCCCAAAACACAAACCAAGGGCCCTCATTGAAATTCCAAAGTACACCTTCATCAAATCAACCTCCACCAAATAAACCTAGGAAGGTACGCATTATCTCATGAAGGGTCCCAAATCAAAACCATAATCAAGGGTCTCCTACCAACCAAGGGTCTATTCCATCACTTCAAAATAAAAACTATGGACCCCTTCTATCATTCCAAAACTAAACTCAAGGGTCATTACCATCACTTCAAAATGTCAACCAAGGGAGCATTCTATCACATCAAAACATCAATCAAGGGCCTACACCTTCCTAACAAAACACAAATCAAGGATTCAATTTCCAAAACTAAAACATGAATCAAGGGTCCATACCACAATTCCAAAGTACCATATCAAATAAAAACCTCACCTTTGGGACAAATCCAAACACCAATTTCATTCCAAATCAGAACGACCCACACTTATATGAAAATAAAGGTACCATATCACAAAGAATAAATCTAAATCCAAATCCAACATACAACCTCAATTCCAACACTATGAAATCTCATCAAAACAAAGCGACATCATCCCTTGGAGACTATTTGATGCAACATATGCAAACCATTGAACAAAAAATGGCCAACATGCAATTGGGAACCAACAAGAATACATACTTAGTGTAGGAGTTGTTCCCTTTTCCATTTGATGAAAATTTGTACATGCCACCCTTTCCCCTAAATTTCACAACTCCACCTTTGCCTAAATATAAGGGGATAGGGGATCCAATAGAACATATCCATGAATTCAAAACATAATACATGGAAGTTTCATATGACCCCACATATTTTATGAGGTTATTTCCATGAAGTCTCATAAGGGAAACCTTATATTGGTTCTCACATCTTCCATAAGGAATCAGAACATGGGGTGAACTAGCTAACAAATTCATCAACCATTTTTCCTTCAATAGTGAAAAAAATGTCACCCTTACAACATTAAGAACAACAAAACAAGAAGAAGGGGAGTCACTTACCTTATTATACTAGAGATGGAAAGGCTTGGTTAGTGAATTCCCTTGTCATATTCCTAAAAAACAACTTACATTGTGTTTGTAGAAAAGCTTAACAAAGAGTTGTGTCAAATTCAAATCCAATGTTGCACAACCTTTGAAGAGATTCTTGAGAAAGGTGTTGTTATTGAGAAAGGACTTATTCCAAGAGGACTAGTCAAGATAAACAAAGACAATCTGAAACCCAATAATGACAAAGGAAAATATTGGTCCTAAAATAAAAATTTCACAAATGTGGAGTTGTTGATGCAAAACTAATAACCAAAGGACCAATCATTCAACTTAAAGTTCCTTCTCCATCAAACACATATAGCACACCAAATATCCAAGAACAAATTCAAAACCAAATGCTAAATTATATCTAAAAGAACCAACAAAGAAGAGGTCCTCCCCATGTCAAGAGAACATACACCCCCTTGGGTGAACCTATTGAATCAGTCCTCAAATGAATTTTACAATACAATGTCATCACACTTCCAAACACTAAGAATTATGAACCTTCCTTGATCAAACCTAATTGGTGGAAAGACAATGAATACTGTGAATACCACCATACAAAAGGACACAAAACATCTAGATTTTGGGCAATTAAAAACATCATTCAAGACCTTATTGAGGATCAAACAATTTCAATTGATAGTTCACAAGGAAAAACCAATGTTGATCATACAATATAAAAGACCCCTTTGCAAGACCATGATAAAGGAAAAGTCTCTAGTTCAGGGAATAATAATGCCAACTATGTAGCTGTCAAACATGACTAAAACACCATCATCCTTAAAATGACACCCTTTGATGATTTCATTGCTACTATCACCATAAATAAGCAAAAATCATATTGTTTTGTTGTCACCCCCAGAACCAAGATAAGTATTCCAGGTCCATCTACAAGTCCTTAACCAAAGGGTCAATATAACCTCCTAGAGTAGCTAGGGAAAACTCTCACACAAATTTCTATCTTGGAACTTCTTCACATTTCACATCACAGAGCAATCCTTGATAAAGCCTTGCAAGAAGCCTTCATACCCACGAACTTAGATTTTAATGAATTTTAGGCCATGGTTGGATACTTAACTATGCCACACCATGTCACCTTCTCTGAACAATACTTTTAAGCACCAAAATATGACCATAATAGTCCTCTACACCTAGAAGTATACGTTAATAAACACAAGATCAAACAAGTCCTAGTAGATGGTGGAGAAATTCTGAATATTTGCTCAGTAAAATTAGTGAAGGCATTGGGGCACTTTGAGAATTGCATTGACCAAACCAAGAAATTCGTAATCAAAGCTTATGATGATGTTGAATGTTCCCCTAAAGGTGTAATTTTACTCCTAGTAAGAGTTGGCCCAGCCATACAGGACAATTTTTCACTTCTTGGATCTAGATTTACATTACAATCTCCTCCTTAGCTGCCCATGGATTCATGCCATGAGAACTATTCCATCCACCTACCATCAATGCCTCAAGTTCCCACATAACGACACTAAAATCACCATTCCAGGTGACCCTGATCCTTTCCAATATTGTTCCAACCTCAAAGGAACTTCTTAGCATCAAGTGCCCATCAATCAAGAGACCTCATCTTCCACTTCATCTACCACTCCATCTCACTACATTGAAACATCCACACTTGTCAAATCATCCAACTCATTCATTACACCTTCCACACCTAAAATCTAGATCCCAGAGAAAATCTATAGAGAATATGATATGAAGAGCCTCTTTTCCATTGGCAAATTACCCAAGTCACCAAAGTCATATGGAAAACCACATCCTATGCAGCCCAAAGTTGTCATCCACAATCCTCCTACCACCTTCACCAAATGGGGGGAACTTGCTAAAGAATCTCTAGATGACCACTGTTGGTGTGAATAAATGTCTTGTACCTAGATAATGCATTCACTAGGTAAATTAGGGAACAACTTAACATGATTAAGTTTACTTAGGAAAAAGACTCTTTCTAGAAGTCTTAGTTGGCTTTTCTAGAACTTATCTTATCTAGCTAGGATGCATCATTTCCTAGGTGATTAGGTTGTTTGTTGTCTCATGCCATAGGATTATGACATTTTTCATCATCATGTTCATTACTACATCTCAACCTTGTCTTTATAAGCAAGGCATCTCATGTACATTGATATATCAATTCAACCATTAATCAATCTTGCATTGTGAAGCAAGCTTTCTCACCATTCTCTCTCTTATGGAAGTGGTTTTGGCTGCAAATATTTCTAGGGGTGTTGGGGAGTCACCATTTACTCCCACATGGTATTAGAGCTCTCCAGGGGTTACAAATTCCTTCTCATATTTGAGGGTATTGTGTTGGCTTGAATTTTTTTGCTCGATGCAAATTGGGTTTTCAAGAACCTCATAGTTGAGATCAGAAGGCTCTGCAGATGAATTTTGAATGTAAAATCATCCATTTTGGGTAAAGTTATTTTTGAGGATTTTTTTTTTGTTGGGACAAACTCCCATTCTATACGATTTTTCGTATTTTAGCAAAAAAATATTTTGTAAAATATTTTCTATGATCTATTTATTATAATTTTGGGGAAATTTTTTTTATCAGGCTATTTTTCTTCAAATTATATTGGAGGATTTAATATTTTTCATCAACCAAATGTTTTAATAAGGGATTTTTCAAATTTTATGGTTTGATTGGCTTATTCGGCATTTCCCATACCTACTATCACCATGTACCAGCTATCATTTTTATTGGAGGATCCATCACTAAGGGTACAATTGGTAGGGTACATGATCTGTAGTCCCATCACCATAGTTGGTACCATTGGTGTCATACACATGTACATAGGCTTCATCAGTTGTCCTTCCGCTCCATCTAATCCATTGAATGTCATATGGACCGTGCATTGTCTTTTGCATAATCGTCAACATCTTTATTCTGCATACATCTTTGGTAGTCTAATCTATCCATGGACATCACATAGATTCCAACGTCCAAATCATTTTGTCATCTTTCTACATGGTGTCAAAATATTATTGGCATATTTCATTGATTCCCTATGTTGGAATATTCGATGGTGTGAAGCATTGTTAGAGCCTACTTTATGCCAAGGGTTTAAGGGCATCACCTGACAGGCCTGCATTATTAGTACCCGCGTGGGTACAAATCCTTGGTTTTCGCATTGTCTTATCTTGAATTGAGCATATTCCTTACTTGGTCAGCATACAATCATTCACTTCCTATGCCAGCAGCATGCAATACTTTTATTCACAGGTTTTTATATATTAATCTTTATTTAAAAGCTTGTATAATTTGGCTGACCATATTTGGAGGGCTTTTAATGTATTCAAACCCTTTATTGTAAAGGCTTGTAAGTGGTCGTATAATTTTTTTATTTTGCTGATGAGGTCACATGGATGACCATATAATAGCCCCTAGGTGCCAAACATTTGCACCATTTTAGTCTGATTTGCCCCCCAAAGTGCCTTTTATAGGCCTTTTTTTCATTTTCTCATAAATTTGGCTAATAGAGGAATTTTTTTTGAAACAAGATATCATCAGAAAGGTGGAGATCTAAATTTTGTAGTGGTGTAGATATTTTGCAAATATTTTTAGTTTTGTGCCTCTTTTTCCAGGTTGAACTAGATCTTTGTTTTTCACCTCCAAGCTCATATCTTTGTGCTCCATACTCCAATTTTCTCCAAATTTGTGGCATTGGGAAGGTATTAAGGATCACTTCAAATCCTCTCATACACTTTTTGCATATTTGTTTCCATATTTTCATATTTTTAGTTTTTATCTGATTTGATAGTTTGGGATACATTGTTGTAAGTTTGCAAAAAAAGTGTAAATTTGTTTGGGACAAAGGGGTTGATTTCTTTTACTGTGAGGGAAAATTGTTGTTCTATCTAATTGTATCATGGATTTTCCAAAAATTATACTTCTAACTCCATACAACTATCATGAGTGGAGATATCAAATAGAGTTATTATTGTTAAAATCAAAGTTGCAAAGAATAACATTTGGTGAAAATCCAGAACCTGCAGGAGCTAAAGAGAAAATAAAATGGCTTGATAGAAGGGATGAAGCTCTTGGTACTTTGAAGTTGTCCATTTCTCCAGATCTTAGATATCATGTTGCATCTTGCACTCATCCTAATGGAGCTTGAAATAATTTAGAGAGTATCTTTGGTAAGCTAGATAAGATGAGGAGATTTAAGTTGGAGAATGAACTAATGGGTCTTAATCCTTCAGATTTTGACAATATCCAAGAATTTTTCTCTAAGCTCAATTCTCTTAGATTGCAGTTATCTAATTGTGGGGTTACTAAAGAGGATGAACGGTTAATACTTTCTATTCTTGCTAAGCTTGGTCCTAATTATTCTATGTTTGTTTCTACATTCTATGCTACCATGGATTCCCTTGTAAATGCATACAAAATGCCTTCTCTTGATGAATTTGTAGCTCAACTCACAAGGGAACAAGTAAAGTTGGTACACATGGGCACATTGAAGTCTTCCACATCTCATGATATTGTTGCAAAGGATACAAAGGCTTCAAGTGGAAAAGGCAAGAAGTTGAAAAAGGCTCCCAAGTCTAATGAGCAAGGTAAAGATTCTCCTTCACATAGCACTCTTGAGTCCACATCCTCTTCAAAAGAGGAATCATCTAAAAAGAAGTCAAAATGTGCATATTGTAAAAGATTAGGACATGATGAGCATAGAATGTTACAATAAGAAGATTGATGAACTCACACACCTTCAAAAGAATAACATTAAGCTACTCATCAGTGTCTTCTACTTCTTCTTTAGCATCACAATCGGAAACCCCCTCATCTTCATCTCAGTCATAGGATATAGGATATACTTCTGGGCTACATAAAATGAAAGGAAAAGCACTCTTGGCCTCTACAAGTCCTGAATCTCATAGATGGCTTCTTGATTCAAGGGAATCTCATCATATGGCATCTTCTATGGATATGTTCTCTTCTTTTGAGCCTTGTAATTCACCTCATATTTTGATGGGTAATAATACATATATGAAGGTAAGTGGGAAGGGTTCTATTAATATGGGGGAAGGGACTTTCAATGATGTTCTTTGTGTTCCTTCCTTGTCCACAAATCTCCTTTCTATTTATCAAATTACTCATGGGGTTCAAGGTAAAATAGTTGAGTTCACTCAAGATAGGGTGTACATAAGGGACTTGGAGACTGGGATATTGTTGCTATCGAGATGGTTGATCATTCATCTCGAGTATATTCCTTTTCACATTTTTCTTCAGAAGATGATAATGTTCCTTTTACTACATCACACACTCCATTGAGTGTGAACCATGTTAGTGAGGAGAAGTTTGGTCATCTACACCTTGGTATTCTAGAGACCAGTGTTGAGCTTCCTACTCCTCCATCTCTTGCTTCTTCAGCCATTGATGATTCTATTTAGCAAGATGATCATAGTTTTTTAGATCTTGCTTTGTCGGGTGAATATTTGGCAAGGATTTCTAACTTGTTCATGGAGTCTCATATTACAGATTTGGAGGACATAGTTTAGGGGATTTCTCTCCTCTTTGATGATAGTTTCAACACAATTGTTACACCATCTTCTTTGTCTTTGGATATTGATATTCATGAGTCTCCTCCATCACTTGATTTTTCATGTTTCTTGGTTGATTATGTTGTGACTCATTCAAGCTTGGAGACTCCTACTTAGTTTTCAGAGGCATACATATTGAGAATTCATGCTTCCTCATTTTACTTGGACATGGAGTGGCTTCTTCATTAGCTAATGGATTTGTTTCTTCCTAAGGGAAGATGTGTTGCTTTCAGACATTGGATCATCTTTTATTTTTAGGCATTCTTCATTAGCTTTGGAGCTTCTTCATTGTGGGGGGAATATCTTATCTCTTTATTACCCTTTTATGGGGGGGTCATTGATTGTATATACATGATGCATGTTTTCCTTGGGGGGTATCATTGAGTCCTCCATGCATCATGTTTTTTCTTTTTTTTTTCTCTCTTTTAGAGAGGAGTTTTGTCCCATTAGGTTTTCTCCTTTTCTCTGCTTGTGAGAGAATTGCATTGTTTACATTTACTTGTAAATGGGTACCTAACATGGCCTAGTAGCTGGGACCCATAGTAGTGTGCATAATAATCTTCTCCCTAAGTTTCACTTAAGTGGGGGTGTTGGTGTGAATAAATGGCTTGTACCTAGATAATTCATTCACTAGGTAAATTAGGGGACATGTTCACATGATTAAGTTTACATAGGAAAAATATTCCTTCTAGAAGTCTTAGTTGGCTTTTCTAGAACTTATCTTATCTAGCTAGGATGCATCATTTCCTAGGTGATTAGGTTGTTGGTTGTCTCATGTCATAGGATTATAAAAAATTTCATCATCATGTTCATTACTACATCTCAACCTTGTCTTTATAAGCAAGGAATCTTATATGTACATTGATATATCAATTCAACCATTAATCAATCTTGCATTGTGAAGCAATATTTCTTGCCATTCTCTCTCTTGTGGAAGTATTTTTGGTTGCAACTATTTTTGGGGGTGTTGGGGAGTCACCATTTACTCCCACAGCCACATTCTTACATGGTTGTATAAAGAGGAGGAAGATATTGAGACTAAAATATTTCCAATTGAACAATATGTAAAAGGGTTTCAAGTAATGAAATGGCATGGATATGATGGGCATAGTGGCCTTAGTTTGAACAAGCAAGGAATGTTGGAACCTCTACAACCTCCTAAGCTCATAAGTCATCAAGGGATAAGGTTTGTACTAGTAAAAGTGACTATCTAAGGTATCACGTCATCCCTCAAGTGAGGTTGCTAGTGCTTCAAATGAGAGTGAGACACATGAAAACCCTTGGGATTATCATGTTGATTCCAATGAATATGAACGTGACTCCTTATCCTCCACCACTTTCATGGACCTTGACAAACTATTTGGGGAGTTTGTCCAAATCTTTACCCTTGACTCTTCACGAAACCCATCAAATACCTGTCTAAAAATGTCTTTGACTAAGAAAGAATGGCTTCAACACTATTTCTAGAAATCTATTGATCTAGCCTCTTAGGAGCCTAATGACTCTAGTTCCATCTTTATTGTGTCTGCCTATACAGTGACCCTTGAAAATATCGATGATGGCTTACCTCTTTTCCACCCTCAACTTATAGATTGGGACCAACAAGGACCACCAAGTTTAGACACTTTCAAGAATGGTGGGGCCATTGCTGAGTTCATGGGAATTTATGACGGAATACCAAGTGGAGATCATGAAGTTGTATTTTCCATAGAAGTCAATTATGCCACATACTTTGGTGAGGCTATCTTGTCCTTTAGTCACAAAAGTGAAAAAGAAAAAAGTAAAAATAAGAATAATAGGTTTTCGGGTGAAAACCAAAAGGTGCCTACATACCATGAAAAAGGTAAAAATAAAGGATGTATCCAAAGGTGAAAAAATCTTCGAGGCACCCAAGGATGGAGGACATGACTGTCTCCTAATAGATTGAGAGAGATTACCATTGCTTGTAGAATAAACAAAGGAAGTCAACATTGGAACATCAGATAACTCTAGCATAATACAATTAGCAACATCCTTGACCACTGAGGAAAATCCTAAGTTCATAGCAATATTCTTAGAAAGACAAGTCAACTTCGCATGGTCATACACCAATATGCCTAGATTGGATCTTGAATTGGTTCTATATCACTTACCATTGCTACCGAATTACGAGATCTTCAAACAAAAGTTAAGAAAAATGCACCCCCAGATCATGGTCCTTGTCAAGGTAGAACTCAGGAAGCTCTTGGACATTGGATTCATTCACCCAATTGATTATGTAGAATGGATATAAAATCTATTTTTTGTCACAAAACCAAATGGTCAAATCAAAGTTTGCACGGATTTTGAGACCTCAATAAAGCTTGTCCCAAAGATGACTTTCCTCTACCAAACATCAACATCATAGTAGATTTAATTGTTGTACATGAAATGCTATCACTAATGGATGGATTCTTAGGATACAATCAGATCAGGATTGCCACTAAAGATTAACCAAAAAAAAATTTCACATGCACTTTGGGAACTTTTTGTTGGGATGTCATGCCATTTGGACTAAAAAATGCCAGGGCCACCTATCAGAGAGCCATGACCACAATTTTTCATGACTTATCCATGCCATTATGGAAGATTATGTGGATGACCTATTCTCCAAATCCCTAAAATGAAGTGGACACTCGACAGTATTGGATAATATTTTCACCCAACTTGAAAAATATCAACTCATACTAAATCCCAAGAAATGTGTTTTCAAGGTCCAATCAGGCAAACTCCTATGATACTTTGCCTATTGTAGAGGAATAGAAGTTGATCCTGCCAAAGTAAAAGTGATCTTAGACATGCCACCATCAACCAATATTAGTTAGTTAAGGACATTACAAGGAAGGCTACAATCAATCTATAGGTTCATTGCTTAGCTAGTAGATAGGATCCATCCATTCCAACATTTGCTAAGAAAATGAATTCCCTTCAATTGGATTGACAAGTGTCAAGGAGCATCTGACTAAATCAAGAAGTATCTATTAACTCCACCAGTTCTCATGCCACCAATCAATGGAAGACATCTGATACTATATGTGACAACTACTATGTCAGCACTAAGGGCACTTTTAACACAAAATGACAATGATGGCAAGGAAAGGGAAATATACTATATCAGCTACACTATAGTCAGGTATGAGATAAACTATAGTCCTATTGAGAAATCATGTCTAGAAATGGTATTTGTAGAACAAAAACTAAGACATTACATGTCAAATCACAAAATCGAGTTGATTACCAAAATTAATCCTTTGAAATATCTGCTTAGAAAAGCAACATTAATAAGTAGGCTAGCTAAATGGGTTATGATCCTCAGTGAATATGGCATTGAGTACGTTGAATGCAAAGCAATAAAGGGACAAGTAATAGCTGACCAACTCATAGATGCAACATTAAAAGTGTACCATCCTTTGGTATCTGAATTGCTAGATGAATCAATCCTTGTCATAGGCACACCAACAACATGGAAACTATACTTTTATGGATCTTATACAAGTCATGTATCAGACACTGGTATTTTATTTGTCACACCTCAAGGAGACTCCATTTCTAAGTCATTTTAGATACTATTCTTATGCACAAACAACATGGTTGAATATGAAGCATTATTGATAGGAATTCGAATGGAAATAGATTAGAAAATAAAGGACCTTCAAGTTTACAGTGACTCTCAATTAGTGATTAAACAAGTTAATGATGATTATGACACCAAGGATGAGAAATTGATGCCCTACAAGTGCATGGTAGATAGCTTCATATTATACTTTGATAATATTTCTTTTGAATAGATACCGAGAATCTAGAACAAAGAATCGAACACAATGGATACAATTGGATCTCTCTTGGATATTCCCAACAATGCCTCACAATATTAGTTCTTAGTTGAACAATTTTTGATCCCCACATTTGATGTCCCCGAAACCAAACTTGTTTGTCTTGAATCTCCTTGGTACAAAGACATCTACACCTACTTGCATGACCAAAGTATCCCTCTTGATTTGTACCCTAACCAACAAAATACCTTTATCCAACAAGTTTCCAAATATACCATCATCGAAGATACCCTTTATCATCATAGCCTAGATGGTACCCTCCTTCGGTGGCTTGACTCAAATGAAGCACAAACAACCTTATAAGAGGTACACCAAGGTATATGTGGAGCTCACTTTTCTAATCCAACCTTAGCTAAAATACTCATGAGAATGAGGTATTATTAGCCTACGATGGAACGTGATGCTTATCACTTTGTGAAGAAATGTTACTAGTGTTAGATTCATGGAGATCTTATACATACACCAGCTCGGGAACTTCAATCACTTACTTCGCCTTAGCCATTTTCTTAGTGGGGACTCAAAATCATAGGAAAGATCCATCTCACCTCTTCTAATGGACGTAGGTTTATCCTTGTCACTATAGATTATTTCACAAAATGGATTGAAGCCATCCCATTGAATTACATGACTGAAAAAGTAGATAGCCAAGTTCATCCTAAACTGTATCATTTATTGCTATGGTATTCCACAATCCATCATCACTGATAATGGTCACCCTTTCAAAAAATAGGATGTCTATGAGCTTTGTGAAAAATTCCATATCCAACATCATTTTTTCACTCCATATTACCCCCAAGGCAATGGCCAAGCTGAGGCATCTAACAAGACCATCCTAAAAATCCTATAAAAGACTGTCAACAATGTTGGTCATGATTGGAACCTACAACTCAACCCTACTTTATGGGCTTATCATACAAGTGTCTGCACCCCAACCAAAGCCACCCCATATTCCCTTTTCTATGGGTCTAAGGCTATACTTCCTATAGAGGTATAGTTACCCTCTTTGTGAGTCTCTATGCAAGGCTTGATTGATCGAGAAAAATATTGTGTATCCTATTTACATGAGCTAGAGTTATTGGATGAAAAGAGAAAATTCTTTGACACATCTACAAGCATACTAGAATTACCTTTGACGTAGCTACAATAAAAGGGTTTGACCCAGAAGCTTTGACATTGGTGACTTAGTCCTAAAAGAAGATCTAAAGAATCAAGCAAAATGAGAAAAGCCTAGAAAGTTTGAACCTAATTGGTTGGGCCCTTATACCATTACAAAATCATATGGATCAGGTTCTTATCAGCTTTCTACTCCTAAAGGAGAACCATTTTTTGAACCTATGAACAACATGCACCTTTGCAAGTATTACACTCGATTCTCAGAGTATCCCCTTAAAATGTCAAAAATACAAAAAAATATATATATATTAAAATGGCCACCCTGATGAAAACCTAGCAAACAGGTGTCTTGGTGACAGTAAAAAAATAAAAAAATAGTAAAGACAAATAATTCCTCCAAAAGTGAAAACCACTTTGGCAGTGCTTTGGATAAGTGTCATGGTGAAAACTTGGTAAATAGGCATTATGTGTAGTCAATCCTTTCTCCTTCATCTACTGGCACTCCATCTGGTCTTTCCTCCTTTTTCTCATCCATTTGCACATACATTCACCCATAATAAACTTTGTCATCCTTCCATGGCCTGGAAACCATCGACATTTGGGTATCTCAATCATCCCTCACATTCATTTGTTGCTTCCCCTTTGTGCATAATAAATTGATCCTACACCTAACTGGGGGAAATTCCTTGACTCACGTCTTCATGGGAAATAACACATGGTATCAGTCTTTTAAAACATAAAAGTCAGAAAACTTCAAAAATCCAAAAATATAGAAAACTTTGAAAATCCAAAAAAAATCAGAAAAATCAGAAAACTACAAAAATCCAAAAAAGAAATAAAAAAACCATCAAAATCCCAATAATAGATTCTAAGTCAATTTGTGTTAGTAGGGGCAAACTACATTGCTTGTACACACTTGCTATGTAGACAAGGCTCATCTTAAATGGGCTCATGAGGCATTAGGTTAGTCCTTCTAGGTTTTCCAAATAAAATCATGACTCAGTCTTTTGTTGAATAAGACAAAGTCAAGTTAGGTCAAACTACAAGGTCTCTATGCATTGCTATGTAGGCAAGGCCATTTTTTGGTGAGCCCTCAAGGCCCCCTAGGTCATGTCATTTAGGGTTCATTGATTTTTTTCATGTCCTTGGTTTGAAAACAATCATCACTCAAACCAAATCATGAATCAACAAACACACACAACCAACAAAATTCTTCATTAATCAATCATCTTATCATCAATTAATCAATTTGGTCATTCAATTAGAATGGGGCATTACATCATTTGCCTCATTCAGTCTTATCTCTTTTCTTTTATTAGGATGTGTCCTTCCTAAGATTAGATTTTGTCAACTTTTTCATTCACCTTAAGCAGGATATGTCTTTCTTGCAAATAGGTGCCTTTTCAACACTTATCATTTGGTCAACTTTATCAAATGTGTCCCTTTCCCCAAAAAAATATGTGTCCTTCTTCTAGTTGGCTATCATCACATCACTTGGTCATATTCATCAATATTTGTCACAATCAATCTTTCTTTAATCAGGATGTGTCCTTCCTAAAACTAGGTACGATCAATCCAATCAATTTGTCAACTTTTTTTGACTTGTCAATCAATCTTTGTCAATCTATCGATCAAATCAATTTTTCATCTTTATTAGTCAACTTTTTCAAATCAATCAATCTTATCAACTTGTTCAATCAATCTTTCCTTCATCAAGATGTGTCCTTCCTAAGCCTAAGCATGGTCAATCAAATCACTTTTTCAATCCTTGTCAACCTATCAATCAACTTGGTCATCTTGGTCAACCTAATCAATCAAACAAACAATCTTATCATTATCACTAGAAAACACTATCTTGGAAAACAATTTATTGGTTTGGACTTGTCTTATCTTCTTGATCAATTTTGGGTCATGTTACTAATCTCCTCGAGGATGTCCTATCAATGGATTTAGAGGGACAATGATGGATCATGGCCTCTTTTCTTTATTTGTTGTTTGTGGTTTTTTTTGGAAAAAAGACTGAGACAATTGGGTCCTTAGTATGAGCTGGGGCATTCCTTGTCTTTTTGACTACTTGTCTCTCCCAAATGGTCACCTTGCACACCTTGTTCTATGTCATACCATAGTATTTTTTGACCATTTGTGACATTTTTGACACCCAATGATGATAAAAATAAAAATTTAAGCATGAAAGTTGGATCCATTATCATTCCTATCCTAACTTTCCATCTCCATCTCCTTTTTCTTTTTCACACTAACATTCATCTTCTCCGCACTAACATTTCTTCTACATTTTGAAAAATTCCTTTGACACAAAAAAACATCTTGCATCCATAATCATCTTAGATTGCATCATAGAAAATACCATCATCATAAACATCAATTTCATATTAGATCACATATATTTGCATAAGAAAATACAAAAACATAAACTGCATCCATATGGCATTCATATCTCATCATCATGATAGTACCATTTGCATCATACATTTCATTATAACATTACATCCCATATCACATAGTATTACATTCCATAGCATGTTACATTACAACCCATTTACATTGCATTCCATATAACATCAAATTTTACATATCATATATATTCATATCACATTAAGCATCACATTTTTAATTCACATTACATATTTTCTATCAAACATTTTGAATTATCATACAAACATTACATTACATTAATACATTCCATCTCAAATCACACTAAGAAATTTCCATTACACATAACATAATCAAAATATCCATAACCATAAATTCATTACATCAACATATTTTACTAAACTCAGTATATAATCATATAGATCACCATCATCTCATATTGAATTTAGTAAACATTAAGCCATTCATATTGCATATCATAAAAGCATAAAAAAATATAACATAGTCATAGGCACATAATTATAAATGAAATCAAAACCATAGAATGCATCAACAAACATCATAATTATAGCATAAGCAGCCATCACATAGTATGTCATCATAAATGTATAAACACATCATAATGTATATCATCAACTGCCACCAAAATCATATATATATTGCTCAAAAAATAATGTGCTATAGAAAAATTTCAAGATGTGTCCAATAAAAGTGAAGCTCATAGGATTGATAATAAAATCATCAGTTTCTAATACATAAAAAACTAGGGGATCTACCCCTAACTACCCTAATCACCTATCCCTAGGGTATCCTCTTTGTGTAGTGCATCTCTAACCCTGTGCTCTATAGTAGGATGCATGTCATAGGGAGTCGCTTGTCTAGCATCCGAAGTCTCACCCTAGAACCTTCTCTATGACCACCAATTATGTGTCCTAATATTCCCTCTACCACGTGAACCACTATCTCTCTCTGAAAACATGGGCTCTCTCCTCTTGGGTGACACTAGTCTCTCATATAGATCCTTGTAATACTAGCTAGCCTTGTTTGCCCTACATACTCTTGGGCAACCTTAAAAATTGATTCACTGCATGTGGTTGTAAACTAAATAATCTACTGGTAAGTATGCTATTGGCTAATGACTACCAGGTCTTTCTCCGCCATGAATGCATCCCTCTTAGCCTTAAGGTCATCTCGCTCTACGATCACTCTCCTCAACTATGCCTCCAGGATCTACATCCAAACTTATAAGGCAATTATCCTCTACTTTGCTAACCCCTCGCCATCTTCTGTCCCAACCTCCTGGGGCATCTCATCCTCTCCCATGATGATCCTCTAGTGGATAATCTTCTCTTCCTAACTGCTCTCCCTATCCTCCATCATTGCCTCCCTCAACCTCCATAGCCTCCGATTGTGCAACCTCCACTATAGGAACCTCTACATGTTGCTCCCCAAATTGTACTAGTGCCTTTGCTATTGCCCTAACTTCTGACTAATCCTCCTCCATCTCTACCTCCTCTTAGATGGGTGGTAGCTACCTACCCTCCTATCGTCCTATGTCCCTCCTCGACTATCTATCACATCCTCCTCATCATCCTCTTATGTCAACCCCATCATCCCCTCTTCCTCCTCCATCTCCTTGTCCTCTATCTCCTCTACCCCTTCCACCTTTTCCTCCCCATCAATCCCTCACACCCTTGACTTTGTGCTCTACTGGTTCTTGTTGTTGTGGATTTGTAAGAGGAATGGGCCTATGAATCTACCACCAGTCATCATTCTCTAGTGTGGTGCCCACATGAACATCTCCTCCCTGCCACTCCCAATCCTAGGCTTGTAGGACATCTATTTCCTGCTCAGTCATGGTGACTACAATCTATGGGCCCTAGGGATGCACCTCATGTGATGATCGCCCATACTCTACTTTGTGCACTAGAACTCCTTTCCTCTCCCCAAATTGTCATTAGACCCTCTTTGGTAGACACATCTCAACAATGTGTTGACTCTGTACTATTATTTTTATCAAATATCTTAGCTGTCGGCACCAAGGTAAGTGGTCATCCTCATCTATCCACAACATGCATGTCCTGTAAGGTCTCTAGATGAAATTCACTAGTGTGTTAATGTCATGCCTCCAGTAGCCCACATCTCCAACATGTGTTTGGGTCAATGCCCCCTAATATAGATACGAATACAATGTTTTTCCCATTTCCTTCCAAATTATTGGTGGTTGAAACATGGTTATGTGCCCCCATGCCGAAACTATAAGCAAGGTCACACGACAACTCAAGCTTTGCCCCTCTCTATAAACAATATCATGTAGTTGCAAATACAATATAGCCAAAAGGAATGGACCCCATGCATACACTTTCCTATGTGGAATCATAAACCCCAACATCTCTCCCCAGCTAATTTGAAAGTCATGGCCCCTATGATCAGGTATCATCACCCCTACTATTAGTGCACAGAAAACATAGTCAAACTGGTCACATGTCTCCACCAAGATCTCCTACCAAATCTCATATCCTCAGATCCCAAGCTCATCGTCATCCTTGGCCTCATTATACTCATACAACACCTGAAGTCCTTGATCCATGTCATACCACAGACACTCACTGCGAATGGGTAATCTCATGATCCAATACACATCCTTCAAGGTAACTGTCACCTCCCCCATAGGAAAATGGAAGCTTCTCATCTCTAAGTGCCACCACTCTACTAGCACTGCCATCATGCCCATATTTTCCCTAATAGTGGGTATATATGTCACATAAAATAAACTAAGCACCAACAACACACCCTTCCCATCATCGTCTAGTTTCTCTTGTAGTCGGAACACATCTGGTGTAGACTCTCATGTGTAAATGGGGGAAGACGCACTTGAAAACATCAAGAAACCAATAATGTCAATCCAAAACCTTTATATGACCTAGAGAACATCAGCTGACCAAGTCAAACTTTTCTAGTCTAGGGACAATCCTTAACCAAGCAATTGCATCACAATTTTTGTCTAATGTGTCACACAAAACATAACCATCCCGCAAATGCAAATGCATCGCAAGCCTAACAAATGTGTCATTCCATGCAACATATGTGTCACATGTAGTTGTTTGTGTCATTCTTGATCACATATGCAACTAAAAAATGCACTTGCATCACATTTTTTCATGCATCACACCACAAACATTTTTTGCCCCTATCTCTAAGCATTTGCATCATGGTGAAATGATTGAGGAAAACCACTTATTGAGTGCATCAAACACAATAACATATGTGTTGTATGCCATGCAATGCAATCATCTACTAAATTATTTCCAAGCCTAAATGCACGTGAAATGAAAACATTAAAATCTAGGTTTGTAGTATGTATCGGGGTGGGCACTCCCTCAAGATGACAGTGTGTGTATGCACAATGGGAAGCCTCTTGAACCAGGGACATCTTTTCTGCCTACTCACTCTAAGATCTCAAGGTTTCTAAATATGGAATGTGAAAATGACCCTTTTTCAAATTCAAATTGCTATTTATAGGTCCACATTTAGGGTTTTTGACTTGCCTTGCCTTCTGGACACACCCTTTGACACCCTTGACCTTGAATTTGACCCTGATTTTGACCTCGATCATCAATTATTCTTTCACCTTTGAAATCTTGGCCATCCTTTTGCCTTATTGGGACAATTTTCCAAAGTTTTGATTTTTTTTGAAAATTTGTCAAATTTTCCCAAGGGGCCATACCTATACCCTATTGTCATCAGGGCATCCTAGAGCATCTTTTGATTGAATTTCTTTGACACAACACAATGAAATACATTATGTCAAAGAGGGGAAAAATGTAGACATTGAAAAATGTCCTAAGCTTGCAAGCACCATTTTTCTTGGTCATCGTCTTTCAATAATTGAATAATTTTAATTATTTAATTATGTCCAATCATATTCCTCTATTAATTAAATAATTTTTAATTATTTAATTAATTCACCTTCTCATTTCTATCTTGATCAATTAAAGTTATTTAATTGTGTTGCTAATATATCCCTTTCTTCTATAATTAAATAAATCATCATTTATTTAATTATTTCTCTATAGTCAAATAATAATAATTATTATTCAACCTTTTATTTTTCCATAATTAAATAATTTTTGAAATTATTTAATTCCTTTCTAATTTCCATCTCCCCATTTAATTAAATTAATGAATTTGAATAAATGCTCCTTTTTCATTTTCTCCAAATAAATAATTTGAATAAATAATTTATTTACCAATTGTCCCTTTCCTCCATTTTCCTCCATTTTTGAATAAATAATTTATGCACCTCCTCCAGTCAAAGATGCTTTTTCATTAACCCATGTCATAGCCTTCATTGTTCTTATAGCCATTCAATGTCATAGCCATTGACATCATACCTGTCATAATTCCTCCAAGAATAGCATATTCTTGGTACATCAATTCTAGACCATTGGTCTTGGCATCTTTTTGAGACTCAATTTCAACCATCCATTTTATAACCTCCCTTTCATGCATCCTTATCCATTTGAAAATTTGTCTATAAAAACAACATTCCTCCTCTATTTTCAACTTAACAACTAATTGTCTCCAACTTTATGTTTACTATTTTACTGGTATTTTCACATGTGAAGCAAAAAATATGAGAGAAAATATGGAAAAAAGGAGAAATAAGAGAGAAAGGGAAGTGATTCAAGATTCAAGCATGGCGAGTATTGTGATTTCATGTTTTATTTTCCTTATGATTTCATTGTTATCTCTTGTTTAGGTGTAGTTAATGGTCTATAGGTGTTGGTTGTAACAATTCTAGGCTAGAAACTGAGAAACCACATCTTACAAACAATATACCTGCATCACCCTCACACATTGTTTTTGAAAACTATGTGAATGTGGCTCATGTTCGGTAATTTTGGTGGGTGCATGTGGCATAAGTTGTAGAAAGTGTTTGAAAATTCATTGACATTCGTGTGATTTATTTTTGAAGGTTATATATGCATATTCAGTATGATGATACAACCATTTGGGGATGATTGAAACCTATAGCATTAATGAGGAAGCATCAAGAAGGGTCAAATTTTGATAGTAACTAGTTTTCCAAGTGGATAATAATGAGAGGGACTACTAGGGTTGTTTTATCTCCACATCACACAAAGTAGAACCTTTTAATACAAAATCATTCAATGAGGCTCACAGCATATAAACTTTTGCAAGGGTATAGTAGTGAGTAATATTTAGTATAGTGATATTGTGTAAGGCATGGATTTAGTAAAACATTAGTGTACATTATCAAATAAGATGGAGCCCAATGTGAAGGTATGAAGCCATGAATTCCCAAGGTAGTATCACTCAAAGTATTTATCATTATATATGGGATTCATGCATAGGGATTTAATATAGTTGAGATTGTTTCTTCCATGCTTGAAGTCATTTTATGCATGGAAAAGTTTGCAAAGTTGGGTTGTGGGTCGTCACAATGTGGGATTTTTCACCCATGATGTCATTCTCTTAATGAAATTATCATTATGGCCTCCCCAATTCATTATTATGTGCACCCTTCTTGGTGGAACTTCACATATAGGGGACCATTATCTCTCTTTCCATTCCATACGACATAATCCCTATACATTCACATGCACAATATTCCCACAGGTGAGTGGCTAGAATCATGATAACATATGAAACATGAGGTGTGTTTGGGTGCCTAAATTCGTAAGAAAGAACTTGAAACATGTTCAATAATGGGTTTCACTACTATTACGAGTGTATCTTTAAGGTGGAATTTGTGATTAAGGAAGAACAAACCATGATGAGGCCTCCGCCCACTATGTATTTATTGTTGTAGTATCATTCCTTGCCTTCTACAAGCTTTTCTTTCCATTGCAAATGTGGGTAGGTTACCACTATTCTAATTATTCAAGGATGATACAAAGGTTTGGAGGTTTTGTAGATTGGAGAGCGGTGGGATTTCAAGAAACCATTGGGATTAGTCAGGATGGATAGGAAACATAATAGGAAGAGTTGCATCCTATTACCATATAAGTAGATGTTGTGAGCTTATGTCCTAGTTATAATCAAATAGGCTTGATGGTTGTTGGGGTGCAAGTAGTAGGTCCTATTCATAATCTTGTTTTGATGGTGATGGAAGGATTATTAACACATTGATGCACTTCGATGCTATTGCATTTCATTAATGATGATGTTGGGAGGAAATATGTAGGAAATATCGTAAGATCTTGTTTTGATGATTGTCTTACCCAGTGATCAACTCTTTCTACCTATGTCCCTCAATGGGAATTCTATCCACCACTGTAGGAGTGGCCATCATGGAGACTGTTATTTCTAGTGTCATTCTTTGGAGAAATTATCCAACGGTATTCTACATTCTACTCTCTATGGACCCATGATAGTTCAAAAACTCTTCTCATAGTGCCTCTTGTGGTTATTCATGAAATTCTTATTATTCTTTGTGATTCAATTTACCTGTGCACTATCATTAAATGATTGAATATTGTAAACAAGGTGATGATTGTTAGGCATGTAGGTATCCTATGAAGATATTGTGGAAAGTATTATTTCAAACCATGAAAAGAAATGGACTAGATCAACTAGTAGTATGTAATGATACGAGCTAAATAATAAATAAGTCTATGAGGGGAAGGAGCGAGCACTAGGCCAGAATCATGGTAATATGATGTCTCTTAGCCTTTGGAAAACACTCTTGTACTTTGAGGCTATAATCCAAATATTTATTATATTGAAGTGTCAATTTAACGTATTTCTTGAGCACAACAAAGAGGGAATTCAATGAGAGTAAGGCGGTCTTCTATTCAATGATGAAGTAATTCAAAGAAGCTATTCCAACCTGTACTATCTCCTTGCAATTTGTGATTTGATTATCCTTGGGAATTTAACCACATTGAAAACTATCTTGATAAAGTTTTCGAAAGGGTAGGAAACTCGATCTACCTTTATCAGTAGAAAATTATATGAATTATAAAAGGATCTTCTAATAATATGTAATAGAGACCAATTATCAAAGTAACTTGTAGGGAACATTTATGACCATGAACCCACGTGTATGTCCTTGAAAAAATGATTGAGCCAATTACTAATGCCTACAACAATTCCTTTCTAAACTAAGCATGTCTTGGCCCATCAAACAAGCTTTTTTCAAGAGGTGAGAGACTTTATTAGAATATGACCATCAGGGGGAAACCTTGATTGTGGGTGTCAGATGTCCCTAGGACATCCTTATAGCATCTTCACCTCAGCTTCCTTCCACACTCTCACCCCCTTGTCCACTTTAAGGATTCTTTATTCATAGATTTCCTCATGTGGATTCTTGTTACTACAATATCATTATATGAGGGGAACTCTCTAATCCCGCATCCACACACTTACTTCCTACAAATGGTCCAACCACCCAAACCTCTAAAAATTTGTGATAGTATATAAAGGGCATGAAGTAAGCATAAAAGGAGTCCCAATATAGCGATTAGCTATTTCAAGGGACATGATTTCTCAGAGCATGGGAATGGAAAAGTGGTTTAAATTATTTGATCATTTCACATGATAGATAATGGATTTCAAAATCTAAAGTCTAAAGGGAATTGATACATTTTAATGATTTGGCTTTCCCATTTAATTATCCTTTTTTTTTTTAGAAATATAGGGTCAATCATGAGAGCTATTTCAAATTAAATTTTTGAATAATGGTATCACTCTCATTATTGTGGATAATTTCATGAATTTACATTGTCATAAAGGGCTTAAATCTCTATAATTCAAAGTAACATTATAAGTATAATTGGTGGAATTTTTTAAATGTCATCCAGGTCAATGAGTCATCAACTTATCAAAGGGAATGAATTATGGAGTTCTAATGTCATAAGGACCTAAAACTAAGGAGCATGCTACTATGATAAAAGGGTGTTCTCATGAGCATGGCATATGGAGTCACGCTAAAGGGAGGTATATATTTTAAGGATGGCCAGGATCGCAAAGGAAGAGATTCCAACTCAAGTATGTTTGATGGATATATGTCAAATCATTAGGGGAGCCTTCTGATGAATGTGTTCTAGTAATCATCAGAGACAAGGGGATCCTAAATATAGATACAAGGGGGGGTTAAATGAATGCAATGTTTACACACAAAGGTACTTGTTATAGAGATTATGGTGCAAGATTCTACTCTCATTATGTCATTCTCAACACCAAAGCACCTGGCCTTCGTCTGTTCATTTTCTATATAGCATAGTCCTTAGTGATACCCACACTCTTGATTTTTGTAATCCATTTTAGCAAGGATCAATCTTCATATTAAAAAATGATGATTGCTTGTAGTTGACCATTGAAACCAAAGGGGGAATATTTCTTCTTCCCCTTTATGCAAAAATGCAAAAGATTCACTTGATTGAATGAAAGAGATGTTGCAAATGTGTCAACAAAAGGAAAAATTCATCAGTTTCCATCTAATGGAAAAAATAGAATTCAAGACAAAATAGGGAAAAATACAAAAGGTATATGTTTATATTGCAATATATTGGGGGTAGGTGAAACCCTAAGCTATATTGAATCTAGGTCATTCATTGCAAATGAATCCTAGCCATTCATTTCACTTTTGGAAAACTATAAATAGGGGCTTGCTCCTCATTTGTAAGTGGTGGTGAATTGTTATAAAGAGGCATTTCATCATAATAGAATGAATAATTGCATTGAAGTTGGGTGCTTGCTTTGAATTTTCTCATTATGCATGCATGATTCAACCTCCATGTTTACTCTAGTTTGTTAGTTTCTTGAATGAATTTACTGGTGGTTGTTACAGTATTTGATTCTTTTCGAACCCATACTTTTGGAAATTTAGTGATGACAAACTATTGTGTAAAGTTAGTTTGGGCTTGTTTATATGTTGCACCTTAGCTTAACTATTTGTTCATGCTAGATAGGTGAATATATAGCTTGAAAATCTGCACAAAGCTACATAGCTAGAAGTTGAAAGTACCTTCAAGTAAAATATGAGATAGATAGATCTCATCATAAGAAGAAAATTTTAAAATCAAAAAATTTGAAGACAATGAAAATCTGAGTTGAGATGGAGCAAAAACTTCAAGTCAACATCACTCAACTGCACGAAGATTTAAGTAGGAGATTGAACCAACAATTGTAGCACTTTGTATTGTTATACAAATGCAAAATTCATAACACTTGCACATGCAAAATGAAATGGAATGTTTGACATTATTGGGAATAATTGAAATGGCATTAGAGGGAGAAATATTCTTTTGGGATGTACACCAACTATTGGCTCCTACTGATCCAGAACAAGAACTTTTTGATATTGTAGGCAAATTCTTCAAGGAGCTGATCTAAGAATAATTGAGTAACAAGGATGGACTAAAATTAAAGGAGGATTTATTGATGTCTAGGTGGTGTAGGGTGCATAATGCACCTTATTTGAAATTCACTTGCTCTTCATGTGCAAAAATAATTGATCAAGCTAAAGGCTATTTGAATCAAATTAAGTAGCTAACCAAAAATGAAGAAGAATCATCTATTGAAGTAGAAGAACAATTATCAGTTGAAAGGGAACATACATAATATTTTGAACCAGATATTTCTACAACAGTACATGTTGGAACAACAAACATAGATGCTGAAAATAAAAGGGAAGAGGTTGAAATCCTTGGGATAGTAGGGAGCCTTGATGAGAGTTTAAGTGAAATGGGATTAGAAGGCCTCTTCTCAATGGATGAAGGCAATCAGGCCTTTGAAAAGGAAGATCTATAGGAGTGGGATCAACCAAAGAAGAGGTAGTATACCATCAAACATCCTCCCCAAGTGCTAATAAAGATACAATATTGGAAAGATATGATGGAATATGTAGACACGCAAAATGTACAAGTTGACATTGCGCATCTAAGTCTGACTACTGACATCATTTCATCCTAAATCATTCCCCGACCTAACCATTTAATTGAATATCTTTATTTGATTAAATTCATTTGTTTTCTTCTCTTAATTAAAAAAATCATGTGTTTAATTAAGTCTCTTAAATCATTCTCCATCTCATTTAATTAAATAATTCATTTTATTTAATTAAATCTCTAAAGTCTATCTATTAAATTGAATAAATTAAAATCTTATTTAATTTAATCTTACTTCAATCTCTTTAATTAAATAATCAAAACATATTTATTTAATTAAACTCATTAAATCATTTCCTCTCTTGTTTGATTTAAATTAATCCAAAAATCTAAGTCAAAATAAGTCAAACTTCCTAATCTTCATTAAATTGATCAAATCTTGATTAAATCTAATCTAATCTTCAAAATCCTCTAGCTTTTCCCACTTGCACAAATAAATCAATTTATTGATTTATTAAATCTTCATTTTCCCTCAACAAAGCATCTTTTGGAGGAATATTCTTCTATTTCAAATTCAAAATTTGAATGACATGTCCTTCCAACATGTCATTTACTCTCTCTTACAAGTCCTTCCAACAAGGCATTTACTTCTTCTTACATGTCCTTGCCTTGAGCCAAGTGGCATTTAATGCAATTTTCTTTCCCCCTCTTACATGTCTTTTTTCTCAAAATTCAAATTCAAAAAATGCATTTATTGGCACATTTGTCAAAACTTGCACATTCCTCACCCAATCACATTTGGACAAGTGGCATTTTTCCATTGGCCAAATCTTTATCCCACATTGCTCTATTTTGGCTTTGTTTCCATTTCAACATTCTATAAATAGAATGCTTCACCATGCATTTGATCATCCACAATTATGCAAAGTTATTATGCACAAATATCTCTCAAATTCCATCCATCTTCTTAACTAGTTTATTGCAGATTTTGGAGCTCATTGAGGGACTTATCAAGTGGATCAATCATCTTCAATCAACATTTGCATTCAAGGAGTTGGGAAAGGGAAAATCTCCACACACCTATTTGCACCAAATCCCCCATGGGATCAAGTGTTTGCATGCTAAATTAGGATTTCATATTTCCATTATGTTCATTATTTTCTTTGTTTTATTTCCTATTTTTAGCTTTGTGAATGGATTTCATGGGGAATCCTTGTTCATGCTTACAAAATGACTCTCTATCATTGTTTTTTGTTGTGTTTTTGTAGGCACTTCAAATTGGGGTTCACATATTGGCGCTAGAAGGAGGGCAAGAATTATAAATCAAACACGTTTTTTTTTAAAAATTCGCCTTTTTTATAGTTTTGTTCATAAATCCCCGTTTTAGTGCTCTTGCAAGTTCTTTTAGCACTTATGTTCATTGTTTTAGTTCTCTTAAATGTTTTCTTAGTGCCCTTAAATGTTTTTGCAGCGCCCTTAAATGTTTTTGTAGCACCCTTAAATGTTTTCATAGTGCCCTTACAAGTTCTTTTAGTGCCATGATCACTGTTATAGCGCCCATGATCACTGTTATAGCTCCCATGATCATGTTATAGCGCCCATGATCACTGTTATAGCACCCATGATCACTGTTATAGTGCCCATGATCATATTATAGCACCCATGATCACTGTTATAGCGCTCATGATCACTGTTATAGCGCCCATGAAGTTTTAGTGCCCATGACCACTGTTTTAGCGCTTTTAGAGTTAGTTTTAAAATGACCATATCTTGGTCATATGAAGGTCTTTTTTGATGCTTTGTTTTTTGAAATAGAGTAGAATTTCGTAAGCTATCCAATGGTGTAGGTTTCTTTTAACTATAAATTAGTTAAACTTTTCAAATTTTCATCTAAAGTCAAAACACATAATAACTTGGCTAAATTTTAGGGTGTTTTGGTTAATGATTCATCTAACCCATATATCCTTTTGTTTTTTTTTATCTTATTTAACATTTTGATCACTTTTGCAAGTTGGAAATCGAAATAAAAAGAAAGAGGAGCATGAGAGGATATTTTGTTCAATTAAAGTGTTTTTAAACACTTTAGTGTTTGTTTAACACTTCTTTAAAAAAAAATTACCTTCTCCTTCTTAGGACACTAGTTTTCGTTTGGGCTTAAAAAGAATCTTTTCCATTTCTTGCAAAGGCCAAAATGAGCTTTAGGATCACAAATTACTAGATTTCAATTTGGGCTCAAATTGAACAAGGCAATCTTCAACTTTCTTTTGGTGCTTAAAACGAATCAAATCATTGCTTTAGAGGATAAAATGAATGTGTGCTTTTATTGTTTTGTAATTATTTACACAAAGTAATATCATCAAAAGACGTATGCAATTCTCTCGTGCCTCACAGAAATCTTGAGAATCAAAAGGCTTTTGGTGACATTAAGTTGCTTAAATAATTGCCCATACACACTTCAATTTGGGCTTAAAATTGAACAACATATTGTGCAAGTGTGATTGAACATACAACATGTGTTCTCCCTTTGTTTCTAAACAAAGGTCGATCGAACTATGAGTGTGTCTTTTCGCTATTGTTTATCCTAAAGGGCTTGCCTTGGGGAAAAAGTACTCACCCAAGGGAACGACTCAACCGATAACACTCTAAAGCCAAGAGTATTTCCAACTAGTATATAAATGTGGATATTGGAAGAAACGCCAATATCACACAGTTGACTTCGACAAGATGGATCCGAAAGGGGACTCTTGCCACATTGGATCAACTCCTATGAACTAAAATTCCTTATTAAAACCCTTGTTTAGAAAAGGCCAAAATCCTATCTGTTTGTTGGTGCAAGAACGGTCGTTCTGAAGCCGCCCCACAATTTTACAGCTTTTAGTAGAGATGGAAAGCATGCCATGGGAGTTTCATAGGTGTTGGTGCTTGGCTGCCCCGTATAAGTGAGTGCCGTGGAGGGGAGCCAGTGGGGTCAAGCATCTAACCATCCGCTAAAAGTAGGCGTAGCTGGACTTGTCCAAGTGGGGACTCAACAAACATTGTCTATCACATCCATAGGATTGTACATGCTTTTGGGTTACAAAAACACATGCTTGTTCGTAAACATTGGAAAACAAACACTTAAACATGATCATGCAAATTTCAAACCCCTTTTGATAGAGCAAATACCTTTTGACAAATTTAAGTGTTGTTGCTTGCCCTTGGGATTATGTCCTTAGAGGCTTCTTAGCACTTGAATTTATATCATCATTTGCTCTAACTAGGGTTAACCTAGGAAATCCCTTTGCCTCAATTTCTTGGAACTCCCACACAACACTTTGTGGGAAGAAAAGGAATTTTGACATAGGACATCTTTAGTTTGAAACATAATCAAGAAAGTGTATTTGGTAAAAAGAAGTCATTAAAAGCAAAGATAAGCAATTGAGCCCCACACATGTCTTTTCAATGATTTCTCGCAAGGTCAAGATACAAAAACCCAAGAAAAAGAAACTTAGCCCAAAACAACATCAACAAAGACTCAAAAGGTTATATGATTTTAGAGAAAATTTGTTGGCTGATTTCTATAGACATGCTTCAAGAGACAACCCCACTTTGTATTCATTTTACTACACATGGAATCCAAGATTGTTTCAAGAGTTTGGGTACCTTGCTTAGGGCATAATAGGTTCTTCAATACCTTGGTCTTGTTAAACAAAAGTCTAAACTAGGGCCATTCTAAGATCAAAACAAACATTCATCCATCAAAAACATCATCAACCATAAACATCTCACCAACATTTTGAGAAAATCTTGACACAACTATGCTAGGCTCCTTTGGTAGACATCAAAACTTTTCAAACATGAGACTTTGAATTCTTCAAACATCAACATCAAACTTGTTCAACTCAAGTGTGTGTGAATGAATCATTTTGCACACGTTTAGTTGAATTATCACTTTGTTCAAATTAATGGTGGATAGATGCATCCTTCTCCCATCACTAATTTGGATTATCTTTTGGTTAGCTTGTGAGTAGACACATCCTATTCTCACTCCTAAATCAAATTATCCTTTATGAGCATTAGTTATCTTTTTTAGATCATCATTCAAACATCTTGGGGATATCTCTTGCTCAAACATCAACATTCAAAAGATAGAATTCAAAGTCTAAACATCAAACAAACATCAATCAAAGCAAACCCAAAGTACCTAGCATCACATCAAGATTTTCAATACAAATTCAAAACTTCCATTCTCATCCATATATCATACACCTTTCATCTTCACATCTTTGATCTTTTACACATCCTAGTTTGCTCTTTTATGGTTCAAACAAGATCACAACACAAGAGGAACATGGAGTTAAATCAAGAAACATCAACCACAAGTGATCTAAGCCAAAACATTCCAGAAATCCAAAACACACCACTTCCAGACCTCACTATCACTACACACGATCCACAAAAAGAGGTCTTGGTGGAAGACATCACACCAACAGAACTAAGTGAGGAAGAAGTTCTTGAGATGCTCAAACAACCAAAACTACAAAAGTTTCTTCGCGCAATGGCTAAAATAAATCCATCAATTCTCAACACTATTGAGGATGAGCTTCTTGTACCAAATGACCAAAACACCCTTCCACAATCAACCACTTCCATTACCACCATAGAAACTACTATCAATGAGGATGATACCCTCTTCAACATGCATCAAAATCCACTTTACAACCCACTTGGATTTATCGATACATCTGAGGTTCCTTACCATACCACCTCATCATTTTCTCTTGACACGCAAGTGTCTAGACCTTTGGTACAAGCAAGCTCGTCCGAAATAGAGAGACCTTACGGATTTGTCTCTTCATTTGCACAAGAAAATTTTCCACCATTCAAACCATTTACACCTCCCACCATGTCAACACCATATTTTGGTTTAGGGATCTCCCCTTTACCTAAACTTCCACCTTTCCCTAACATAAATCACCCCATCCAAATCAATTCATCCAACCAAGGGGGTACATCACATCTTTCAAACACACCATCCACATCAAACCAACGCATGATAGCTAATCAAAATATGGTCTCTCAAAGACCCACTATTTCGCTCATCTCTACCATTCCTACCACTTCACCTAGTCCCACCATTCCTATCACTTCACCCATCCCAAATGCACCTATCACCACATTCACTCCAACCACTACATCCACTATACCTCAAACTTCCACTACCCCCATGACACCCCTTACGGCGGCTTCCACACCACCATGCGGCTCACCGGTGCATCTCAAACTCCACCGCTCAAAAACCGGCGCCGTTCCAGATTCCACCACCGGGTACCATTCATTGAAGCCAGTGGTATTTACAACTGCTTTGCATTCCGAGCATACCAGCAATTTAGCCAACGTATCGAACAGTTAAACCCAGTAGCCTGCTTAAGCCATTGCGACTTCTCAAAACTTCCGCCGACAAAGATCAAGGCTCAAACATTGCTGCAACCAGCAACAAGCACAACAAATTGCTTCAAACCAGAAACTGTTGCAACAACAATGAACTACACAAGGCTTCGACGCCTGTTGCACTCAAACCACAATCCGCTTTCATTTGCACAAAGCCGCACAAAATTTGCTAAACTACACGATGCATAAAAATTCCCGGATGCTGGCGCGAGCACAAGCACAAAGTGCACTGCTGGACAACAACAAACAGCCCAACAACTCGCATATCAGAAAGCGTTAGAGCAATACCAAGAGCAACAAGAAGCAGCCCAACAAGCCCTAGCTGACCAACAACAAGAATTGTTGGACCAACAACATCAAGCACAACAACAAGCTCTATTAGCGCAACAACAACAAGATCAACAACAAGCGTTGTTGAAAGCATACATGGCACAACAAGCAAACATTCCACCCATTCAAACACCCACTCCACCCCCCCAGATCACCTTCATTCCACCTCCTGATCCACAATTGGACATCATAGCACAAATAAATTTTTTGTCACAACAAGTGCTTGACCTTCAATTAGGAAGGACACCAAAACCACAAAAAAACCTATGCCTTTATCCATTTGATAGGAGCGTAGTAATGAAGCGGATTCCCAAAGGGTTTTTGGGTCCCCCTAAATTTGACAAATATAGGTAGAATGGGTAACCCCTGAGATACATTGAGTTTCCCAAATTACATTGCATGGAGACGGCTTCACGGTAAGCGTGCACTTGATAGGATTATTCCCAAGAGCATGCAAGTACTTTATTAGTTGGTTTTCTTGACTTTCTGGAATCAAAAAATTCTAGAAAATCATAGATGCCTTCATACAGAATTATTCCTTCAACACTCCCATGGAGGTTAGCTTATAGGAATTATCAGCTCTCAAACAAGGGAAAAATGAATCATTCGGTGCTTTCTTACAACGATGGCGATCCAAAGCTAATCGAAGGAAGTGGTCCAAGCCTGAAGAGCAACAAGTGGGAACTATCATTGCGAATCTTGATGGGCCCTTGGCCTTCCACCTCAAAGTGCAAAACATCACCACTTACGACCAGTTGATCCCTAGGGCGCTCAATATTGAATGAGCCCTTGCCACATAGGGAGAAACTTCATCATATCAAGAAGGCCGCTCATCATCCAATTATCATGACAAACCATGAACATGGGCAAAGAATCATAATGTAACCAACGATGGTGTCGTTGACGCCAAGGTTGTCATTAGTGCCCCACGGAAGAACAATCCAACATCCCAACAACAACAACACCAAAATACCAATCAAAGCAATCGACAAGTCAATACTGTGGTCCAACCATCCCATAAACAAAACACAAACACTGATAATCAGGGAGGACCACAGCAAAACAAGTTCTTCCCCAAACGAAAATACACACTCCTTGGGGAACCTGCTGAAGCAATCATGAAAAGATTGGTAGATGAAAAATTGATAACGGTCCCTACACATAATAATTATCAAGAACCATCGGTCAAGCCACCATGGTATAATGAGAATTATCTTTGTGACTTCCACAAACTCAAGGGACACACGACAAACAACTGCATGAGGCTCAAAAATCTAATTCAAGACCTCATAGATGACAAAACCATAGATGTGGAAGCACCATCAGGAAACAAAGATCTCAAGATTTACACGAATCCGATGCCGAATCATGGTAACAAAGGAAACAAAGATCAAGACAAAGGAAAGGGGGCTTATAAAAATGTCAACCACACATACGAGGGTGTTGTCGCTTGTTTAGATGAGTTTTGTGGAGTCATCACCATCAAAGGGGCCCAAGCCGATTGTGGAGTCACCACAAGAGGTGGAAAGGTTACCATTGCAGCACCATCCCAACCAAGCAGAAATTCCACATCCAATCCAAGGTCTAACCCTAGTGGCTATAATTTCTTGGATCAATTGAAAAGAACCCCTACACATATCTCCATCATGGAGTTACTCAAAATCTCATCTGCACACAAAAAGATTCTAGAAGAAGCTTTGGCGTCATCTACTGTCCCCGCAGATCTAGATACAGAACAATTCCAAGCTATGGTCGCAAGTATCACCACACCTAACATTCTTACATTTTCTGAACAAGACTTCCCCACACAACCATCTCACAACCGTGCACTTCATCTGGAGGTGTACGTAAATAAAAAGAAAGTCAAGAGAGTCTTGGTGGATGGAGGTACATGCTTAAATGTTTGCTCCTTAAAGCTTCTAAAGAATTTGAACATTTCAGAGGATTCAATTGACAAAGGAAAAGGCATCACAATAAGAGCATACGATGACCAGGAAAGGGTATCCCAAGGCACCATTCAGCTTCCTGTCCAGATTGGACCCACCATCATGCAAACCAACTGTCAGGTCTTGGACCTCGATTTACCATACAACATTCTCCTAGGGCGACCATGGATACATGCAATGCAAGCTGTAGCTTCAACCTTTCATCAATGTGTGAAATTCACACATGAAGGTCAAGCGGTTACTATCCATGGAGATCCTGAGCCATTTGCCTACTGCAAAAATCTAGAGGCAAAATACTACAAGATCCCGCAGGTACCCAAGAACGATGAAGGCCCATCAACACCTTACGTGGATCCCGCCACTCTCACTTCTGTGACAGAGACACCCTCCACCCCCGCCATCCCCGCCTTTTCTGATATCAAAGTCATAATACAAGATGATGGTTGTGGAAACTATTCAATTCCTAAGAATGCTTTTGTAGTAGGAGAGCTACCACAATCTCCTAGATCAAGAGGACGACCACAATCACAAGAAGCTTCAACATCTCAAGGCTCCTATGAACGAAACCCTACCTTCACAAGTGCAGGAGATCTTGGTCAGGAAACATTAGAGGGGGACCTATCTCATCTCCTCTATCGAGATGATATACCAGCAGTTGAATTGCCTATGGATGAACGAAACAAAGGTATGAAGATGATGCTCTCAATGGGCTATAAACGGAACCAAGGGTTAGGCCAAGATAATAACGGGCGTGCAATACCCATTATACCTGAGAAGCAAATAAAAAATCTTGGAATTGGTCATCCTACTCCTAAGGTAACTGTACTTGGTCGAGGTGCCCATGGTAGACAAAACCGAATGCCTCCTCAGGAATCCGTAACTACTCCACAATCCTCCATGACTTTAGGAATGCCCATCGATTTAACTGAGTCACCAGAAATAGGATTATCTTTGTTGTTTGAGGATACCAACATCCTTATGATTAGCACCTTGTCTTATGAGTCTGAAAACCAAAGCAATGAAATCCGATTAGTCTATCCCCAACTGATTGATTACGACCAACGAGGACCACCAATTCTTGACATGTTTGAAAATGATGAGGCGCTGTCAGAATTCATGGGACTTAGGGATGACATTCCATGTGGGGATCATAAGGCAGGTTTCATCATAGAGCTGGATACACATGCATACTAGCAGGAGAAATGAGTTGAATCCCTCGATTAGCAAAATAAAATTGAGAATAATCTCAAGTCCTTGAGTAAAATGGCACTCTCGACTCTAAAAAATTAAAAGAAAGGATGCATCAATGGTAGAAACCTCTCTAAGGTGCCTAAGGATGGGGATTCAAATCTCTCTTACAGCTATACACCAAGAAAAGTCAGCTATGCTAGCAGAAAAGTGCAACCCCATTAATCTGGGAACACAAGAAACTCCTCATATTACATTCTACGCTGAGTCATTATTATGCAAAGAACAGGAGGAGTTGGCTACCTTCTTAAAGGAGAGGAAGATAAATTTTGTGTGGACCTATGCTGATATGCCAGGATTGGATCTGGAGGTAGTGGTTCATCACTTGGCAGTCTATCCTGAAGCTAAACCTGTAAAACAGAAGTTGAGAAAGATGCACCCACAGATTGCTCTATTAGTCAAGATGGAACTCCATAAACTACTAGAGGCGGGATTCATACGAACGATCGCCTACCCTGAGTGGGTCTCCAATCTAGTACCGGTTTCAAAACCAACTGGGGGCATAAGAATCTGTACGGACTTTAGGGACTTGAACAAGGCTTGCCCAAAAGATGATTTTCCGTTGCCTAACATTGATATGATTGTAGACATGACCGCGGGGCATGAGATTCTTTCCTTGATGGATGGATTTTCAGGCTATAATCAGATAAGAATTGCAGAGGAAGACCAACATAAAACATCTTTCACTTGTCCTTGGGGCACATACTGCTGGAACGTAATGCCATTCGGCTTAAAGAATGCCGGGGCCACATACCAAAGGGCCATGACACTAATATTCCATGACATGATCCACAAAATAGTTGAGGACTATGTCGATGACATCTTGGGAAAATCCAAAAAGAGGAAGGATCATATATCAATCTTGAGTGCTATCTTTGACAGACTAGAAGAATACAAGGTTCGTTTGAATCCCAAGAAGTGTGTCATTGGCGTACAATCAGGAAAGTTGTTGGGCTACATAGTGTCAATGAGAGACATTGAGATTGATCCAGCAAAGGTGAAAGCAATACTTGAAATGGAAGCTCCTAGGACATTGAAACAACTGAGAGGTCTCCAAGGCAAGCTTCAGTCAATTCGTAGATTCATAGCACAATTAGCAAACAAACAAATCCCTTACTCTCACTTACTCCACAAGGGGGTAACGTACAAATGGGATGAAAAATGTGAACAAGCCTTCAACAAAATCAAGGAATATATGTTAACACCTCCAGTACTAAGGCCTCCAATTCAGAACAAACCATTGATCCTTTATATCTCAGCAACTGCAGCAGCCCTTGGTGCTCTCCTAGCACAACATGATGAAAATGGAATAGAAAGAGCCATCTACTACATCAGCCGTACAATGGTGGGCCATGAGTTAAACTATACATTCATTGAAAAAGCTTGCCTAGCAGTGGTGTTTGCATCCCAAAAATTCAGACACTACATGTTGGCACACAAGATCAAACTCATAGCTAAAATTGATCCCTTAAAGTATCTTCTTTCAAAGGCAATGCTTACAGGAAGAATGGCTAAGTGGGTAATGATATTATCAGAATATGACATTGAGTATGTGGAGCGTAAGGCAATCAAGGGACAGGTCATTGCAGACCAACTGGCAGACGCACCTATCTATGCGGAGAACCCACTTGTTTCATAATTTCCAGATGAATCCATTTTCAACATTGACATAGCTACTAACTGGAAACTATACTTTGATGGCTCCTACACACAACATGGGTCAGGAGCTGGTATCTTCTTCATCACTCCACAAGGGGATTGTATACCGAGATCATACAAACTAGCATTCCCTTGTACCAACAACATTGCAGAATACGAGGCTTTAACTATAGGTCTCAGGATAGCAGTACAGTGGAACATTATGACATTGAAGGTATATGGAGATTCATAGCTTATCATAAATCAAGTGAACAATGAGTACCAAACAAAGGATGATAAGCTAACTCCATACAAAAGGCTAGTGGAAAATCTCAAGGAATATTTTGTTGACATCACATTTGAGCAAGTACCAAGAACCAACAACACAGCAGCAGACGCAATGGAAACTATTGGATCACTCTTAGAGATCCCTCCAAATGTTCCAAAATACGACTTCTTGGTAGAGCAGCTTCTCGTACCAGCATTCAAGGTACCAGAGTCAGAATTTGTGGGTGAAATCGTTGGTCCGAATGATCAGTGGTACCAAGACATTTACACATACCTTAGGATAGGTATCATTCCCGCTGATTTGCGTTCAAGCCTTAGACAAACCTTTATCAAGAAAGCATCTCGTTTTGTCATTTTAGGAGAAACCTTATATCGCAGAAGCATAGAAGGAACCTTACTAAGATTTCTTAACCCTGAGGAGGCTTCGAATGCCCTAACTGAGGTGCACAATGGCATCTGTGGTTCTCATTCGAGTGGCATGACCTTGTCTAAGAAATTGCTGAGGAGTGGGTATTACTGGCCTACCATGGACAGAGAGGCACATGAATACGTCAAGAAGTGTCTACAATGTCAGCAACACGGGGACCTCATCCATGCTCCAGCTCAAGAGCTTCATCCAATCGTCACGCCATGGCTCTTTTCACAGTGGGGACTCGATCTCATTGGGAAAATCACACCCACCTCATCCAACGGCCACAAATTCATTATAACTGCAACTGAGTACTTCACCAAGTGGGTTGAAGCCATACCTATGACCTACATAACAGGAAAGCAGATATCAAAGTTCATCCTGAACTATCTCATATGCTGCTATGGTGTCCCACAAGCCATTATCTCAAATAATGGGACACCATTCAAAAATCAGGAAGTCCGTGACCTATGTGATAAGTTCAAAATCCAACATCGCTTTTCCACCCCATACTATCCCCAAGGCAATGGCCAAGCAGAAGCTACAAATAAAACCATCCTCAAAATCCTTAAGAAAACAGTCAATGACACAGGTCGTGACTGGCATTTGCAGCTTAATCCTACCCTTTGGGCTTACCGAACTAGCATCCGCACACCCACTAGTGCCACACCATTTTCCTTGGTCTACAGATCAGAGGCCATCTTTCCCATTGAGATCAAGCTACCATCCCTCAGAGTATCATTGCAAAACCTCATCACGGATGAGGAGTATCGAGTTTCAAGACTGAATGAGCTGGAACTATTGGACGAGCGACATCTGGATGCTTTAAACCATCTGCAAGTGTATCAGAATAGACTGAAAAGGAGCTACAACAAGAAAATCAGAAGCAAAACTTTCCAGGTTGGAGAATTGGTGCTAAAAGAGAATCAGAAGAATGTCTTGAACCCAAATGGCAAGGGCAAGTTTGAACCCAACTGGCTGGGACCCTTTGTCATCACAGCAAGCTACAAATCAGGGGCATATCAGGTATCAACACCGGCGGGAACCCCCTACCGAGCCAATGAATAGCTCCCATCTCAAAAGTTTTATGCCTAAATCTTCAAGGTATAGAACCAAAAATCCAAAAAATCATAAAAAGTCCTAAAAATGGTTACTTCAAATAAAACCTCGCAAACAAAAGCGCCTTTGGTGACAACAAAAATCAAAAAATCAAGAAAAACAGTAAAGAGAAAAAAATCGTCCTCTAGTGAAAACCACTTCGTGGCACTTTGGGCAAGTACCTTGGTGAAAACCTGGTAAACAGGCACCTTGTGTAAATAAGCACTCTCCATCTATCTTGGTCTCCATGACTTGCTTTGCATCATTCACTACCCATTGTGATATCATCGCAGTCGGGCTTTGTCCTCGCCTATATCTGAGTAGTCTATCGCTTCACACCGGGCAATATTCTCATCAGATCGATCTGCATGATCTAAAATCCTCAAATCAAAAAAATCCAAAAACATCAAAACATCGAAAATCCAAAAACATTCAAAACATATCAAAATCCAAAAACATCTTAACATATCAAAATCCAAAACAGGTCAAAAAGTCATCTAAAAAGCCAAAATAGAGTCGCTTTGTCAACTACGCTGTCTCGTATAACGAGGGCAAGGCTCATATCCGTTGATCAGCCCCCGAGGCCCCTAGATAGGTCTTTCTAGGTTAGTATCTTGGTCAAAATCTCGGTAAAAATCTCAAAACATTGGAAAAAATTGAAAATCAAAACATTTGTGAAAACATTTGAAAAATACTCAAAATAGCCTCAAACATTGCAAAACTCCAAAAATCCAAATATTTGAAAAAAATCCATCTGCCTCATCTCGCTTACACTCGCAATAATCAATCATCCATAATAAATCGCCATCACCCTCAACCTTTGGTAAAACAGTCGGAAACAAGTCTAGCAGTCAAATGTGAAAACCTAAACTGTCAAAATCTCAAGTATAGGTTAGTCAGCAAGCAAGTTGGTCAACTCTTTTCTTATCAATGGCATATAAATCATAAATCAATTTCATCATTGTTTGATAAAAGCTTGTCCTAGGATCCGTTCTGACAATGGGCACTTTTATCAAACCAACCACATTGGGTAAACAAAACGACGTGTCATTAACATGTCCTAGGATCCGTTTCGACAATGGACATTATCTTTTGGCAATAAGTTTTGGCCCCCATCTTTCGAAACATCATTTCTCTTGGCTAACGGTACGAAGAACATTAGTTTGTTTGCTCACTTACTTTATCTTGTTTGATTTATCTCATTGTGCTCATTCCAAGGACCTCTCGATGATGTCCGAACGAAGGATTTAGAGAGATAGGAATGGGGCAACGATCATTATCTTTTGTCTGCTGTGCTTGTTGGATATCTTTGTAATATAACCTTGGTCATGCGTGCTTTTGTTTAGTCTATAGCAAGGGTGTTTTAAGTTTCTTGTTGACCACATAGAAAGGCCCGCCTTCCTATGTTTTGGTCCGAGATATTTGAAATATCTGAACTATTTTCTAGACAGGGTTCCGTATGTTAGGTGTGAACAAGAATACTCCTATCCGATTTGTCGAGTCAAAGTCCATCACACTAGGTACAACGCCATCCTGGTTCTCGATACCTTGATGCATCGTACTGCGTGTATTATCAAACATAAGGAAATCTGCCCTTTGAAAATCCCAACTCCACGGCAAGTAGTCATCACCATTTGCATGATCATCTCATTCTTTCATTCTTCTATCACATTCTTCTATCTTTACTAACATTTCTATCCTAGTTGGTACATGAAGCTACCCAAGCTAATGAATGTCCATTCATCTACATCAACCACTCCTCTCGCATTTTATCGCGATTTTGATTGGCAATTGGCATTCCCATTCAACATCTCGAGGGGGCAATATACCAGTGCAATTCTTCTCACTGGGGCAACAATGGGGCATCCGAAAAATTAGAGAAATTTTGACTATTGATCATGACAAGATCATTCTTTGAATCAATGCAACAAGTACATTGCTTCAAAGAGGGGCAAAATATGTAGACCTTAAAATGTACAAGTTGACATTGGCATCTAACTCTAATCTACTAACATCGTTTTCCTAAATCATCCCTACTCTTAGCTTTAATCAAATTCCCTTATCGATTAAATTCATCAATTTTCGCTCTTAATTAAATAAATTATTTTTGTCTAATTAAGTCACTTTCCCTTGTTAATTAAATCAATTCATTTGATCTAATTATCCCTATTTTAATTAAATAATTAATTTTATTTAATTAAATCTCTAAAGTCTATCTATTAAATTGAATAAATTAAAATCTTATTTAATTTAATCTTACTTCAATCTCTTTAATTAAATAATCAAAACATGTTTATTTAATTAAACTCATTAAATCATTTCCTCTCTTGTTTGATTTAAATTAATCCAAAATCTAAGTCAAAATAAGTCAACTTACCTAATCATCATTAAGCTAACATAATCATCATTTATTTAATCTAACCATGATTAAATACTAATCTCACCCACTTGCATTCTCTAGATATCTCCACTTGCACAAATAAATCAATTTATTGATTTATTAAATCTTCATTTTCCCTCAACAAAGCATCTTTTGGAGGAATATTCTTCTATTTCAAATTCAAAATTTGAATGACATGTCCTTCCAACATGTCATTTACTCTCTCTTACAAGTCCTTCCAACAAGGCATTTACTTCTTCTTACATGTCCTTGCCTTGAGCCAAGGGGGATTTAATGCAATTTTCTTTCCCCCTCTTACATGTCTTTTCTCAAAAATTCAAATTCAAAAATGCATTTATTGGCACATTTGTCAAAACTTGCTCATTCCTCACCCAATCACATGTTGACAAGTGGCATTATATCATTGGTTGAATCTTTGTCCCACATTGCTCCATTTTGGCTTTGTTTCCATTTCAACATTCTATAAATAGAATGCTTCACCATGCATTTTATCATCCACATTTCAAGCAAAGTTACCATGCTAAAATACTTAGCAATTCTCATTCATCTCATTGAATCATAGCTAGGTTTTTTGCAGATTTTAGCTTGGAGCATACATTCAAAGTCTTCATCAAGTGGATCAATCATCTTCAATCAACATTTGCATTCAAGGAGTTGGGAAAGGGCAAATCTCCACACACCTATTTGCACCAACTCCCTCAAGAGATCAAGAGTTTGTTTGCATTAGATAGGATTTAATTGTTTCATTTGTGTTCTTCATTTTCATTTCTTATCTTTTGCAAATTTCAAATGGATTTTTTGAGGAATCATTGGTTTCTAATCTTGTGTTTGATCTAATTGTTTGCATGTTTATTGTGTTTGTGCAAGGTCTAGATTCAAATTTTTCACGTCATCCATAACTTCTCTTGTTAATGCCTCCATTTTTTGTCAAAAACTAACATGTGCTAGTTTTAGTATAGATTTTTACTCGTTCATCGAATTTTGAAACAAATTACATTTTTATAAACTAGACTCCATTATACATGTAATGAGAAATTGATTTTTGATTATTTTTCAAAAAATAGGGGGAGCACACACAAATTTTAGCTTTTTTGGATGTGTACACTTCAAAAAATTACAAAATATTATATATTCATTGAAAAAATAGTCGAAAGAACTGGGATAAACTACATGGTTTTAGCTAATTTATCACTGTTCAAATTTTTGAAATTCTAAAAAAGTTAACTTTTTAGGGAGGGGCTCACAGACGCTATGCTATTTTTTTTATAAAAATAGGACCACTTTTTCCCCATCTTTTTCAAACCCTTAATCCTCTTTATTTTTTTTAAAAAATAGTAACTTAGAAAGTACATTCAAAGAACTACAACTCTTGTTCTTGTTGCATCTTTAAATTTTGAGTGTAACTATCTTCATTTTCTCATGAACATTAGACTTTGTTGATTTCAGAAGAAGAAAAAAAAGTGTCATCTTAAAAGCCATTTTTGTGTCACAACCTCGTGCACTTACCCACAACAAGAAGTTAAAATATAATGTTTTCAAATATAGTATTCCTTTATTAAAAAAATTGTAGTGTCAAAAATTGCATACCCTTGCAATTTCACCTACACTTTTGAATCCACTTTAGTGTCCACTCCATTAGTATTTGTGTAGGCTCATTCAACCCTTGCATCAATGTTTTCCCCCTCAAGATGCTCAAGACCCTTTTTCAGCAGCCATCTTCTTGTGTTAAATTTGCATTAAACCATGTGTTTTCCTTGTTCCCATCTTTTTTTAGCATGATTTGTCTGGACACTAGCACATTATGCAAATGTCCACATGCTGCAATAGTGACTTGTGACATTTCAACATTCAAATGGCCCTTTCTGATTATTTTTCCACTTTTCACCTACCTTGGTTTGTAGAAATAGCTCGAGATGCCTTATAATGGCTCAAGAATCTCTTTTTCTCCTCTTCTCTCTTTAAAGTCTATCTTTTCAATTTTATTGCTCTCTCTTCTCTTTCTCTTTCTCTCAAGCTTGCACAGCTTGCTACAACAATCTCAAGCTCTCACAATAGTCTTTACAACTTTCTTGGATCTCATGACTTTCTCTTTCTTTTTGTCTCTCTGGCTTCCTCAAGGCTTGCATGTGATATCTATTTGTCTTATATCTTTGAGCATCTTGGGATTTATCACATATCTTTTCTATGCATTTATCTTCTTGTCTATTTATCTTTTTTATCTATCTTTCTATCTGGTTGTCTATGGAGGTGGAAACATCAAAACGAGGGTTTGAAAGAGGCAAGCCCCTAAATAGCCCCAACATTTTCTTCAGTGTTATGTGTGTGGGTGTTCGAGAGATTTCTTTGTTGGAGGCTTCATTACTTGGCTCTTTGTGAAAAATTTCTCTCTCCCTTGTTTTTATCATTTATATTTCACTTAGTTTACTTTACTTTAGTCCTTATTATTTTCTATTTTTTTTTATATTTCAAGAGTTCCTATTAATTAGGATCGATAGTAGTCATTTTTTTATGGTATATTCTCAATTTTGGCCTGTATGAGACATCGACATGTCATAGAGACATCTGCGTACCATCCTATCATCCTTGGTTGAGAGCATGTTAGTCTATCCAAAAGACCTTTGAGACCTACTCTTTATGTTTCTAGAACTCTCATAATTGTATCCAGTCACCTAAGCTTTGTTCCTTGAGGTAGTTGAGGATCATTTTGTCCTCGTAGACACTTCTTTTCTTAAGACTCGAGGGTAGAAGATTTCCTCCTCTAAATTTTGGTGAACTCGATGTGAACATAATCTTGATACAAAAAAGGACAAATCCAAGATTTCTCCTTAGGAAAAAAATTTGGGGCTCTACCTCAAACCCCATTCCATGTCATTAATAGGGATATACACCGATCAAAGGTCGGATTTTCTATATCTCTATTTTAAAATGCACTTTCTTTTTTCCTTCCTTCTATCCCTTTCCCATTTTGTGAGAAAATTTACGAAGTTCTCTTACAAGCATGTGAAAGTGAGTTATTTTCTCCTTTATTTTTATTCTTTGTTGACCCCTCTCCTAAAATTTCTTCTACTTGTAAGGATATTTTGGCACAAGAGGATTAAATATTTATATTTTCCTTAATAAAAATTTACCACCTCTTTATTCTAATACACTCTCTTCTAAAGATGATGCATTATTGAATGAGGAATCTCATCCCACATCTAATCCCCCATAGATCAATGTTGGGAATATTTCTTCAAATAATTTGTCTATAAGTCAAAATGAATCTATAAATGTAATTGTAGTATTTGCCACTCCTCAAAGGCCTAAGAGACTAGTCATTTATGTGACTCTGGCTATTCCTTCTCCTAAAAGGATTTTTTCTATTTGTGGGGTTCCTATTGAAAGTGATACACCAGATATTTACATGAAATTCGTGAAATCTAAGGCTCCCTCTTATAGAGGGGTAGTCAACACTTATAATACTAGAAGGAATAAATAGAATCTTAATCAACCTACTTCTTTACCACCTTCTCAACCAAGCCTTCCTCAAGCACCTAGACCTATAGCTAAGTGACCGAGTGAGTATGATCTTATCGAGCAACTTTGTGTTACTCCTATCAAGATCTCATTTTTGGATTTAATTTAGATTTCTTTGGCTTACCTGGGTATGCTTCAGGAAGCTTTGTAAAATATTATATTGCATTCTTCCACTAGGCCAACAGATGTTAATACATTGATAGATCATATTCATGTGGATTCACTAAATAGTACATTCCATCTACATGAACTCCTGCCTCTAGAAGTACAAAAGAAAGTGGATCCTCTAATGATAATAGTTAACATTAACAATATTGTAATTATACGTGCTCTAATTGATACCGGTTTGAAACTCAACATATGTAGCATTCACTTGTTACCTAAAATCAAGATTGATTCAACTTCCCTTGATACTTCTTCCTTATATCTTCATGGGTTCAATAATGTCAATCGAAAAGCCTTTGGAAAAATAGTCTTTCCCTTAAGGTTGGACCAATTACCATACCTACCATGGTAAATGTTATTAGAGGAAACTTATCATATAATATTCTCTTAGGAAGGCTATGGAGTCATGCTTTGGGAGTAGTTACTTCTACTCTGCACCATTCTATAAAGTTTGTTTCTAATAATGAGGTGATCACAATCAAGGTTGACCCTGATGTTGTACACTTATGTGTGATGGCAATTGTTGGTCAAACTTCAGTTGCACATACTCTCAAAAATATTGGCCCTTCACTATCTTCCAATGTGTTGACATCTACTCCAGCAGTACTTGTTATAAAGGATACTCTTGAGACAAATATGTTGGATGTTGTTGATATGTGGTTTTCATTGATGTCACCACTATTGGCATTAATGTCTTTAAGGCTGTATATGTCAAGGATATTGAGAAAATTGTGATAAAATAAGTTGCAAATTGTCAGTGGTTCAATGAATTTTTGTATGTTGGCTAGCTTAATATGTTGATGATCAATGGTTGTGGATTAAAGGATTTTTTGTTGAGTATATCTAGTTTATCCATATGAATTTTTATAGATCCATGAAGATTTGATCGAGTTATGAGTATATGTGTTCTTATAGTTATTTTGTTGCTTCAGTATGTATTCCTAAAAGAAGATGATGTGATTCTAGTAAGTTGAGTTGTTGTGGATGCTTCTATGGTGATTCATGATGCTTATGGATGTTTCTAGATCGTGCTCTATCTGTGGTGCACATCCGCATTGATCGTTGTGCTCGTGATTGGTGACTTTCTTCCATGTGTTCATTTTTTTCATGTTCATGGCCGACTAGGTGATTGTAGTGTGTTCTGGATCTTCGAGGCATAATTGCTGAAGGTGTTTCATGTTTGAGGATTTTGTTTTGGGTCTTCACTATGTTGTGGATGACATTGGTTGATTAACATTGATAATTATTTATGTTTTGGTCCAACAGTTTGTGCTCATTTTATATTTTCCTGAAGCTGACATGGAGATGATGTTATCGTTAGTTGTGGATATATATGTTCAATTTTTTATTCCATTTAAGGTGTGTGTAGGAGAAATGTATGAGTGTTGTGTTAAAATAATGTTCTAATCATTCGAAGGAAGAATCAGAGTGTGAAGAAGAGCGAGCGAGTGAGAAGAAGTTTATGTGCTTAACTAGAACTATAATCAGGCATTAGCAGATGCTATTTTCTCAGTTTAAAATCTTGTGGATGTAATTCAAATTTTTTTGTAAGATAGTGTGTCTTCCTTTGGGTAGTAAGCTTTTTGTATTAGAGTAGTGAGCTCTAGGTAGTGTGCCTGAATTCAAGTGCATTCCCCATTCATTTTTCTTTTATACTTTTAACAGGGTATAATCTTGTGGACTAACCTCCACTGTGGTTTTTCCCCTAACAGGGTTTCCATGTAAAAAATCTTGGTGTTATGTGTGTTTCTAATGTTGTGATGGTTTATGCTTTCATGTTTATTTATTAGATCTAAGAATAAATTTAATAAGCTTAAGTTTTGGGACAATTGATTCACCCCCCTCTCAGTTGTATGTCCTTATGTTGCCAACAATTGGTATCAGAGCAGGTTCCTCAGAAAAAATTAATAGCTTGAGGTGATCCGATATGGCGACATATAAGAAGGATAGTCTGAGATTTGATGGAACAAATTATTCTCTATGGAATACTCGAATGGAGTGTCATCTAAGATGCATTGGTGAACCCTACTGGAACATACCAAGGAATAGGTATATCATCCCACAGAATGGTCCTTCTACTTCTATTGATATTAAGGATGTTGAATACAATATCAGGGCTAAGGAAGCAATGTTGAGTGCTCTGATTGATTCCAAGATGACAAATGTAATGGATCTGAAGAATGCTTATGAGATCTGGAAAAAGTTGGAAACTTTGTATGAGGGTGATGCACATGTGAAGATTGCTAAGCTGCAAAGCCTAAGAGGGAAATATGAAATGTTGAGAATGGGTGATGATGAGAACATTACTTCTTTTATGCAAGGAGTGGATGAACTTGTGTGTAGTATTAGATGTGCTAGTGGAAGATTGGAAGAACCAGCTCGATTGTTGCTAAAGTGCTTAGATCCTTTCCTGTTGCATACAAAGCTAAATCTACTGCTATTAAGGAGATCTGAACTATGACAAATGTAACTAGAGACATGTTGATTGGTAAGATTACTACTTTTTATTGGAGTACAGTTAACACTGAGAGGGGGGTGAATCACTGTTTAAAAACAAATTAATTTTTTTATTTCTTTTAATAATTTTTAGATCATGAATGAACTTATACAATAAAAAAAATGAATAGATAATGAACAAACACATATAAGAGATTGACACAAAGATTGTCTTGAGTCGAAACCCTCCTAGGGAATAAAACCACTCAAACTTGGCCTCACTAGCCTTATCTAAAAATATTCTTTGTACAAAGCCTCACTAGTTGATTTGTCTCACTGAAAATGGTCCTATCTCACTAATAGTCTTATAGTGCTATCTCACTGATAGTCTTTTGAAATGTACAAATAAGAAAGAATTGTAATTACAGATTTGATCTTTGATTCAATAATTACATACTTTGTTCTACAATGACCTCAGAATTAGTCATAAATTCCAACTACTCAAACAATATATATTGCCTTTCTGAAACATATATTATGTTATTTCCAAAACCTCTCATCAACCTAAATATGAGCACAATGAAGTATTTAACATGTTCTTTGTTTTCATTAGGAAAACCCATTTGAAAAACTGAATCAAAACTTTCATCCTTATGTAACTGCTTTCTTTAACAAGTACCAGAATGATAATGATACTGTTGCAATGTTTTAACAATATAATGCTTTGCTGAAATGTCATAACAATCCTTGTATATAGCAAAAATAACAATGTATGAAACACATGCTTTTCCACAAAAGATAGCAGTAATGCATATTTTTACACAATAGTACATATATAACAAGGCCTTTAATCAACAAATTCTTTATTAGTGGAAAAAACTAAAGATTTTCACCCTTTGTAACTAAACAAAAACAACTAAACAAGGAATGAAACTACCTTGAGAATTCCCCCAAAGAATGTTGATAACAGTATGATGAAACACTGCTTTGTTAATTCTTTCGTAATCCATTTCCAAACACCAAATTTTCCACAAATAAGACTGGAATAACAGTTTTGTTGAATCTTCATTCTTGGTGTCACCATGGCAAGGGTTTCACAAACCCTTCTCTCTCCTAGCTCGAGCATGAGCCAAAAGAGATGAAGAATGAAATGCATATCATAAGATAAACCTTCAGTATACCATTTTTAGGGTTATGAAATATTATACATTTTGATGGGATTTTTATTCCATTTCAAACAAAAAGAAATCATTATAACCTTTTATACTTGCTTTCCTTTTTAAATACCACATGCTAGGCTATGTCTTTAGATGGATCATGCCACCTAAACCAACTTGGAATGCTATGAGAAAAAAAATCATATGAAAGAATGTAACCACTAGACACCTTTTTTCTAGCATAATGTACCTATTCATAACAGATTGAAGGCATATGTATGAAACAGTCAACTTATACCATTTTTCCAAGAATATCAACTGATCACAAAGAAAATGACCACTGATAATGTACCATGTCACTCAAGTGAATTTCACTGAGAAATTAAACATCATTACCATGCACCATGATTAATATAAACTGAAACTGCCATGAACCACTGAAGATTATTATTGCCCAAACAACATGAAGCCTTTAAAAAAACATGTCATGATATAAATATGCAGATGGATTTTATAATCTCAAACTAAACTGACCATATGTCAAGCTAACAATAACCAAACTGTGAAACATAACAATCACTAAAATATGCCAAATGCAGGTGATGATACCAAGATAGATCAGAATAGATATATAAACTCATGCAAGAAGAACTGAAGCAAAAGATCACCATGTGCACAACCTAATACCTCAACTTTGGTGTTATGACATTTATGCCAAATAATACTAAGGGACAACACTTTTGAGTTAAGTGAGTTTGGTGATTCTCTTCCTAAGACAAAATCTACATGCAAGGCTACTATCTCCATAAAAGATAAGCAGAGATATGATCTGAGAGAAATTTCTTCTAGAAAAATGTTCAAGTATGAGGAAATGAGAGAGATTGAAAAAGAAGAGATAAAACTAGATGAGGTTGAAGCACTTATTTTCAAGAGGGAAGCTAGAGGAGAAGGTAAGTATAAAGGGAAATTTCCTATTAAATGTTTTTCTTGCAATAAGACAGTTCATTTTGCCTCAAGGTTTCCGGAAAGTTCCTAAGCCAAAACCTAACAAGCCTAGATTTCAAAGAAAGTGTTATTATACTGCTGATGAAGGTGTGATAGATGATGAATCTAATAAAGGGAATGTAAGTGAGGACGAATGGGTATTTATTGCTATCAAGGAAAATGATCTAGTACCTACTAAATTTTCTAGTTGCACAAATGTGGAGAAAGCCCTAGCTGCTTGAGTTGAAGAAAAATATGAATGGGTGATCGACAATGGATGCTCTCATCACATGACAAGTGATAAAAGTAAGTTTGTGAGCTTGGAAAAGTATGATGGTGGTGTTGTAAGATTTGGTGATGATAAAGCTAGTGTAATCTATGGCAAATGATCCATTTCTCTTGATGGTAGCACAATATTGATGATGTTCTATATGTGGAAGGTTTGAAGCATAATCTCTTAAGTGTTGGATAGATGGTTGACAAGGGATACAATCTTCAATTTAAGGCTGGAAAGTGTAGAATATTGGGAAGTTCCAAAAATGTGGTTACATCAGGTACAAGAAAAAAAGGTAATATCTTTCACCTAAATGCTTTTGGTAAAAGTTGTCTGATTTCTCAAGTTGATGAAAGTTGGTTGTGGCATAGGAGAATGTGTCATGTAAATTTTGACAATATTATCAAGAGAAGTTCTACTCAGGCAGTGAGAGATCTTCACAAGTTGATAAAACCTACTAATACTATATGCAAGGAATTTAAGTTAGGGAAGCAAACTAGAGTTTCATTTCGGAGCAAACAGCATTGCTCAAATGAAGTGTTGGAGCTTGTGCATAGTGACTTGTGTGGTCCTTCTAGAGTCAAAATTTTACAACGTTACAGGTATTTCATGTTACTTATTGATGATTATTCTAGAATGATGTGGGTTACTTTCTTGAGGGAAAAATCTAAAGCTTTAGAGAAATTCAAGATTTTTATTTTTATGGCTATGGTTGAGACAAAGATAGGTCTGAAGATTAAATGTCTGAGATCATATAGAGGTGGTGAATTCACTTCCAGTGAGTTTAATTCTTTCTCTAAAGAGCATGGGATAAAGAGAAAATTATCTACCCTGTGGACCCCTCAGCAAAATGGAGTTGTGGAAAGGAAGAACAGGAAAATTGAAGAAGCTACTAGAACTATGATGCTGGAAGGAAATGTTCCTCATATCTATTGGAGAGAAGTTTTGAGTATTGTTATTTACACACTCAATCAGGTACAAGTCAAAGGTGATACTAGTAAGACTCCTTATGAGCTATGGTATGGTCATAAGCCTACTGTTAGATATTTTAAAATATTTGGGAGTAAATTATTTATCAAAAGAGATGAATATATAGGAAACTTTGATGCTAGGAGTGATGAAGGAATCTTTCTTGGTTATTCTAATAAGAGCAAGGCCTACCGGTGCTACAATAAGAGATTAAGGAAAGTAGTTTGAAAGTGCTAATGTCAAGGTTGATGAAGGAATAGTTAGACCATCCAAAACGTATGGATATGATTCAGATGATTAGAATGATAGTTTAGATAAAGGAAAGAAATTTTAGACTAAAAATAAAGTTCAAATAATTCCCATGAATCAGGAAAATCAAGAGGAAGGAACTACTGAAAGTGTAGAAATGAGATCACAAGAGCCTGAAGTTCAAGAACATCCTAAGACTCCAAGGTATGTAAGACTAAATAATTTAGAAGATCAAATTATAGGTGATAAGAACAAAGGTTTCCAAACTAGGAGAAGAATTTCAAAAGAATACTATTTGATTTCAAAGACTAAGCCTAATAGTGTCAATGAAGCATGCAAAGATGAACATTGGGTGGAAGCAATGAAATAAGAACTACTACAGATTGAGAAGAATGATACATGGATTATTATTCCTAGATCTAAGGACAAAAATGTAATTGGAACTAAATGGGTCTTTTGGAACAAACTGAATGAGCAAGGTGAATTTGTTAGAAACAAAGCAAGACTAGTATGTAAAGGATACTCTTAGATGGAAGGAATTGACTTTGAAGAAACTTTTTCTCATGTTGCTAGGATTGAAGTTGTGAGACTGTTTCTTGCTTATACTGCTTACAAAAACTTCAAGGTTTATCAGATGTATGTCAAGTCAACATTTCTAAATGGTGAACTGGAAGAAGTGTATATTTCAAAGCAACCTAATTGATTTCAATTGACTGATTGAGGAGATATGGTTTGTCAATTGAAGAAATCATTGTATGGACTTAAACAATCCCCAAGAGCATGGTACACTAGATTGGACAAGTATTTGCTGAAGATTTGATTTAATAAAGGTACTACTGATAGTAATTTGTATTTCAAGATTGATCATGATAAAGATTTGATTGTTGAAGTATTTGTTGATGATATCATTTTTGGAGGAGATGATAGTTTGTGCATGAATTTTGTTGATGAGACGCAGAATGAGTTTGAGATGTCTATGATTGGAGAAATGAAATTATTTTTGGGATTGCAAATTACTCAGCTAGATAAGGGGATCTTTATATCTCAATCCAAGTATGTGAAAGAATTTCTAAAGAAATTTGGTATGGAAGATTCAAAGCCAGTTGGTACACCTATGGTGACCAGATGTAAGTTGACACAAGATGATGATTCTCCTAAACCAAATCAGACTAGATACAGATCAATGATTGGTGGAATCTCAAGTACTTGAAGGGGACAGCTAATTTTGGCCTATGGTATCCTAAAGAAGATTACCTTACTTTGAGTGCTTTTAATGATGTTGATTGGGTAGGAGATGTGAATGGCAGAAAGAGTACTAGTGGTGGTGCATTTTTCTTGGGAAAGAAGTTGATTTCATGGTTAAGCAAGAAGCAGAATGTCATTTCTCTATCTACTGCAAAGGAAGAATGCATTGTTGTTTCTAATAATTGTACTCAAGTATTATGGATGAAATAGATGTTGAAAGGTATTAGAGCTGTGTATGATGAACCTATTTCTATATTCTGTGATAATTCAAGTGCAATTAACATTTCTAAGAATCTAGTGTTGCATTCAAAAACCAAGCATATATCTATCAAGTTTCATTTTTTGAGAGAGAAGATAAGTGAAAAGGAAGTCAAATTGGAGTATGTGCCCACTAAGGAATAGATTGCAAATATATTTACCAAGACCTTGCCTAAGGATAATTTTGAGCATCTTAGAGGGAAGCTAGGGGTGATTACACCTCCTAATTAGAATTAAGATGCATTGACTTACATCAGTCTGTGCATTTCATAGTCATATCTTGATTCAGATTGATGTTGAGGTGGCTGCTACTTAGGGGGAGTAGTAAGATGTTCAGAAATGTGGTTCAGAGCTTTTGTGGAGAAATATAATTTGTATCTTTGTCATTGATGTCAAAGGGGGAGAAGAGTCATGTGAAAAAATGTGAAAGAGTTGAGGAGAAAAGAGTCAGAATCTAAGGGGGAGAAAGTGCTAAGAGAAAGTTGTGTTGATGGTTGTTTTCACATCATGCATTGCCATCAATTCCAAAGGAGGAGATTGTTGGATGTTTATGATATGTGGTTGTCATTGATTTTAACACTATTGGCATTAATGTCTTTAAGGCTGTATATGTTGAGGATATTGAGAAAATTGTAATAAAATAAGTTGTAGGTTGTCAATGGTGCAGTGAAGTTATGTATGTCTGCTAGCTCAATATGTTGATGATCAGAGGTTGTGGATTAAAGGGTTTTTTTTCAAGTATATCTAGTTTATCCATGTGAAGTTTCAGAGATCCGCATGAAGATTTGATCAAGTTATGAGTATTTGTGTTATGACAGTTATTTTGTTGCTTCAGGTGGTGTTCCTGAAAGAAGATAATGTGATTCTAGTAAGTTGAGTTGTCGCGAATGCTTCTGTGGTGATTCATGATGCTTGTGGATGTTTCTAGATCATGCTCTATCTATGTTGCATGTCTGCATTGATCATTGTGCTCATGATTGGTGATTTTCTTCCATGTGTTCATGTTTTTCATGTTCATGGCCAACTAGGTGATTGAAGTATGTTGTGGATCTTTGAGGCATAATTGCTTAAGGTGTTTCATGTTCGAGGGTGTTGTTTTGGGTCTTCACTATGTTTTGGCCAACATTGGTTGATTCACATTGATAATTATTTATGTTTTGGGCCGACAGTTTGTGCGCATTTTATATTTTGTTGAAGCTAACATGGAGATGATGTTATCCTTAGTTGCAGATATATATGTTTGATTGTTTATTCCATTTAAGGTGTGTGTGGGAGAAATGTGTGAGTTTTGTGTGTGAATAATGTTCTAATCATTTGAAGGTGGAAGCAAAGTGTGAAGAAGAGTGAGCGAGCGAGAAAATGTTTATGTGCTTAACCGGAATTGTAATCAGGCATTAGCAAATGTTATTTTCTCAGTTCAAAATCTTGCGGATGTAATCTGAATTTTTTTGTAAGACAATGTGTCTTCCTTTGGGTAGTAAGCCTTTTGTATTTGAGCAGTGAGCTCTAGGCAATGTTCCTGAATGCAAGTGCATTCCCCATTCATTTTTCTTTTATACTTTTAACAAGGTATAATCTTGTGGAGTAACCTCCACCATGGTTCTTCCCCTAATAGGGTTTCCACATAAAAAATCTTGGTGTTATGTGTGTTTTTGATGTTGTGATGGTTTATGCTTTCATGTTTATTTATCAAATATGAGAATAAGTTGAGTAAGTTTAATAAGATTAATTTTTGGGACAACTGATTCACCTCCCCTCTCAATTGTTTTCCCTTGTGTTGCCAACAAGATATACCTAATTTTTGGGACAACTGATTCACCTCCCCTCTCATTTGTTTTCCCTTGTGTTTCCAACAAGATATACCTAAAGAAGAGCCTCCTAAAATAGGAAATATTGAATATACTTCTTCTATCTTCTCAAGAAAATGCATGTCTCAATGATGATTGGGATTCCTTATACTTTACAAGATCCTTCATTAGGGAATATAGAGTCAACCCTATCCACCTTGACATCCCGAAAATATCATTCACACCCGCTGTCAAAGATTCTTATTCTTCTATATCATTGGATAATGTGAATAATAATTATAATATCCTTAATTTTGGTCCTCCCCCTTTTAAGGAGTTGCATTCATGTTATGGATTTGTATTTGATATTGTTTCTAATCATGGATACAAAGGAAGTGGTCTTATGTGCATGGAACAAGGAGTTAAGGTCCCTTTGGAACTGACATCTCGCTCTTTTGCAAGGGGTTTAGGTTACAATCCTTCTGGTTTATCTCCATGCCCTCCATTATCTGTTGTCTTGGAATATTGTTTTCATTGATCTCAAAAAGGAAAAGCATGCAAGGGAGATTGTTGGCATGATGACAGAGGATTGTTGTGAGAGTAGTGGAATTGGTTCTAGAAGAGTTGGTGTAGAGTGATGAAGATAGGAGTGTGTATCTGAAAATGTTGCAAATTTGCTTGAAAATGTTGCATTATTTTCATGCAATATGTAATTGATGTTGTAAAAGGTTCTTCTAGAAGTAATAGGTGAAATAGGCATTAGATTCAATGTGATTTTTCTGAGAGCTTCTCAGAAATATAAGTTGCAAGTCCATAGGTTGAAGGATGAGCTCAAAATGAAATTATTTGTGCTCTCAGACAAGGTTTAGGGTTTATCAATAAACCCTAAGGTGTTGCAATCATGGCACTCTAATAGGTTTTCTATTTTGTCATTGACTTCCTACTAGAGGTTACCGGTTGCATAAGTTACAACTTATGTCATTAAAGTCATCTCAATAGCACATCATCAAAGAGAACCTGGATGAATATCAACAGGACAAAGTTAATTTTCCCTTCTCCGATAGGGAGGAAACACTAGTAAATGGTGACATGTGAGGAAAAGTGGTGGCATGTGATTGACCAATATTTCTAGTCACATAGGTGTTGTTTTCTGCATTGTGCTAACAAGGATGGCATGTGGCTAGTGGGGACCATCCACGTGATAGAGACAGAATGAAGTAGATCAAGGAGACCTCTAGATATTGGAGTGAGTAATCTTCACCTCCCTTCGACACTGTGATGGTAGCATACAAAGTTAGTGGAAAATGATGTCACATTGATAGGTGACAACACATGATTGCTCGGTATAGTAATTCACATCATTAAATTATGAATTGTGTGGCGATGATGTGGACAATATAGATTTGAAGGCTCTTCATCGAGGAGACATATGAAGATCGGTAGAATAGGATAGTCGATCTCTTCGACATCCTAATATAACCTTATAGAGGATACTTCACCATATTAGAGAGTTTATTTGGTGTCCCTTCGACACAGTGATGGAAGATTAACGAAGTCCTAACAATGACCTTGGTGGGACCCGATAGGGAGGTGACAATGGAGTATGGTGATGTGTGGGGACAAATGGAAAAGGATGATTGATCAGTAGACCAATTTACATTGTTGTTATGAATTATGTGGCAATGACATGGATGAAATATGGTGTGTGGGCCCATGTCTTTCACTAGTTATATCGATGAGACGCTAAAATGTCTTAGCCCGATATGTTAAAGTGTCTTCGATGGTGTAAAGCGATAGTCATGAGATGGAGATCGACGATGGAGATTTAAAGGAAGGTTCATCTAGTGGTGATGTTTTAAAGGCATGACAATGAATGGGGAACACTGGATCATGGCATGAAGAATAGGATTGATGATCGAGATTCAAAGGTGAAGATACATAACGGCTAATTTCATGTAAATGAGGGTTTCATCTAGTAACTGACACTATGAACAAATTTAATTCATCCAACTACACCAACAACCAATGTAAATAAAGATTTAAACTTCAAGACGGCAACACAGATTACAGAGGTGACCGTGATCAGAATTGGATCACATAGTCAATAGAATGCATTTAATGTATTCTAGGTTTAGGGTTTGCAAGTTGTCTAGTTTACCAAATTCAACAAATCTATACAGAGTGAGTGTGTGGCTTGATGCACTGGCATCTTGCTAGAGATTTCAGTAGGGGAAGGAAACCCTAATAGAGGGTTCTAGGTGATCTGGATAGTGGTGCACATCTTGAGGCAGAGATTTCATATTAGTGGAGTCAAGGAAAAGTAGAAGATAATCAGAATATTTTCGAAGGTGTAGGATCTGTAATTAGAGAGAGAAGTGTGTGAGTAGTGCAACAGATAGGGAATGCACAAGTGATGTATGATTGGAACCCAAAAAAATATATCTTATCTAGGTTAATATTCAGAGCAGAGGTGCAGTTGCAGCAAAGTAGAATAGTGATTGTTCAAAGTACAGAAGAGAGTGAGTGCAGAGCATAGGGGATGAGTTGCAGAGATTGCAACATATAGTTGTGCAGTTGCAACATAGAACTGTGTTCAATAGAAACACTTGTAATATTTTTCATTTTAAATATGATTGGTTGGTGCCATTAGATAACTAAGTTGGTGCTCTATAGTAGGGGATTGGTGTCTCCTTGTAGTTGGTGCTCCTAAATCAAGATGTTGGTGCTTCCTTGGGTCGGTGCCCTAAAATATTGTAACTGAAGATTTATTTGTGAGGCTAGATTAGGATAGTAGATCTTAGCAACATTTCTCACTATGGTTTTTCCCATCTTGGGTTTTCCACATATATCTGGTGTTATGGGCATTTATGTGTGTGTGTTTATCTTTTTGCTACTTTAGTAAAGCTACATTAAGTGCTAAAAGGAATTAATCTACAATATTGATTAAGGGCTAAACAAAGTAGTTTGCACAAAAGTATTTAAGAGCTAAGTTTTAGTATCTACTAATTCACCCCCCCCCCCAGTAGATTGTTGTGATCCAACATGTTGTCATTATGTATTTTTCTTGTGATAAGTAAAACTTTTTTTCACATGAGAAAGGGTTGCTTCCTACTCTCATCATTTATCTAAACAAGAGCATATTTTCTTGAGGTTTTTCAAAGCCCACATAATTTCTCTTCCTTCTCCTACACAATAAATTTCATAAGTGTGAAAATAAAAAACTCTTTATATGCATATTATCAAGTGTATGGCCATTCCAATAGTGAATGTAAGGCCTTGAAGGAAAAAATACAACACCTTCTTGATTCTAGTGCCATCACTCTTCCATCTATTGATGCACCTATATTTTCTTCACATGACAAGTACTATCAAGGTTTATCTATATCATATTCATTCTAAATTATAAACCTTCTTCTATTGAGTTGCTCCCCATTATGTTGCATTTGTATCTTTATTAGCTCATTTCCATTTATGCAACACAATAATATCTAGCATGGTTATCCTCGCTTGTATGCTAGGGGTGGGGGTAAATTTTTTTGGAGGTGTGTGTCCTTCTTGAGGACACCCTCTCTATCTTCTCTTCTCCTTAGAATGACATGTGATCCTTTGCATAGCACACATCATTCTAAGGGAGGATATCATGTCTAGTTATTTTCTTATTGCTTTCTATCTTATCAAAATAGTATTTCTTAAAAATTTGGATGTCTTATGATCTCGTCATCTAGCTTGGGGGTAGCTTGACTAGACCTATCTTTTATGTGACTATCCTATAGCATAGTTTGCAAGTCATAGGCATACGTGTTTTTCGTATGGTTTCCAGAATAATGTAGCTTGCTAACCATACTTAGATTAGCATCATCTTTATTCACTTTTCATATGGTTTCTAGCATAACACAACTTTCGAGTCATGCTTATCAGTGTTGTCTTTTGTCTAATCAGATTTATAATGTATTTTTTTTCTTTTTCACCCAACATGCTTGTCTAAAGCTAACTTTTTTGTGGTGAATTTGTAGTCAACTTTGTCAGATAGAAGACTTGTGTCTTCTTGTATCCTGGCTCAACTTTACAAATGGTATATACCAGATTGAAGAATTGCATCTTCTTCATTCTAAGTATATGCTCTTTCTCTATCTTTTTCTCTCTAACATTGATCACTTCCCTATCTTTTGGATGTATTCCTCTCTTGAAGTGATCAATCCTCACATTCTTCTCTTCATTTAATAATTCTTCTATGTGTTATTTCTTGTTATTTTGGGAATGGCACATAGTATTGAGACAGCCTAGACTGCATCAAGGTCTCTTTTACTTTGTTGACTCAATTTTTTTACTTTGCTTATTACGTACCTTTGTGTATGTGTTATCCATGTTTTTTATTTCTAAATATCCATATATTCTAACCTCATGATTTGGTAACTTTTTATTTTCTAACCTTGTTGTTTTGTGCAGATCTTTCTTGTCTAATGTGTTTGTGTTGTAGGTCTTCACCCTAGGGGAATGCTTCCTTGGTTTCAAGAGCTATTTGATTCCTCTACAATATCCTTTTGGTATCATGATGTTATTTATTTTTAGTAGCTTTAATTTAGTTTGCATATTCATGTAGATTCATAAGCCCACTAAAGTGGGGGAAAAATGTACTGTCAAAAATTGCATACCCTTGCAATTTCACTTACACTTTTGAATCTACTTTAGTTTCCACTCCTTTATAATTTTTGTAGGATCATTTCAACCGTTGCATCATCCTTTTTCTCCTCAAGATTCTCAAGACCCTTTTTCAACAGCTATCGCCTTGTGTTAGGTTTTCATTAAACCATGTGTTTTCCTCGTTCCTACCATTTTTAAGCATGATTTTTTTGGACACTAGCATGTCGCACAAACATGTTAGTGTCTTGTGACATTTCAATGTTCAAATGGTCATTTGTAAGAATTTTTCCATTTTTCATCTACCTTGGTCGATGGAAACAACTTAAGATGCCTTGCAACAGCTCAAAAATATTTTTTCCCTCCTCTTCTCTCTTTAAATTCTATATTTTCAATTCTATTTCTCTCTCTTGGTATTTTATCTCATTCTCTCTTCTCTTTGTCTTTCCCTCAAGCTTGTGAAACTCTCTACAGCTTGCTACAATAGTCTCAAGCTCTCATAATAATCTTTACAACTCTCTTGGCTCTCACAGCTTTCTCTTTCTTTCTCTCTCTCTCTCTCTTTGTCTTCCTCAAGCCTTGTAGGTGATATATATTTGTCTTATGTCTTTGAGCATCTTGGGATTTATCACATCCCTTTTATATGCATTTGTCTTCATGTCTATTTATCTTTTATCTATCTGACTATCTGGTTGATCGTGGGGGGGGAAACCACCGAAATGGGGGCTTGATTGAGGCAAGCCCCTAAATAGCCCCAACATTTTCCTCAGTCTTATGTGTGTAGGTGTTGGATATATTTATTTTTTGGATGCTTCATTACTTGGGTTGTTTTGAGAACTTTATTTATCTTCCTTCATTTTATCATTTACATTTCACTTAGTTTACTTTACTTTAGTCCCTATTATTTTCTTACATTTTAAGAATTCCTAGTAATCAAGATTAATAGTAGTCATTTTTTTTCTAGTACATTCTCAATTTTCAATCCGTACGAGATGCCAACACACTATTGGGAAATCCACATGTTGCACTATCATCCTTGGTTGAGAGATTTTCAGTCTATCCAAAAGACCTATGTGACCTACTCTTTCTATTTCTTGAACTCTCATCATTTTATCGTATCACCTGAGCTTTGTTCCTTGAGGTAGTTTATGATCATTTTCTCCTTGTAGACTCTTCTTGTCTTGAGACTCGAGGGTAGAAAATTTCCTCCTCTACACATTTATATTCCATAATTATACTAATCATCACGATACACTTCATTTTCCAAAAGGATAACATTTTCTATGGTATGTAATCATCAATTCATAATATATGTAAATTTACCATGACCATCTAATCATAAATTAAACTATACATAGAAATCACATAGAAATGAAATCACCTGACCAATTATTAGCCATAGAGATAGTATCAAACCATAATCAAAATGAACCATGTGTAAAATATACCATCAAATTAAAGTAATGGTAGGAATTAAAAATCCACAACATGTAATAATAGCCATAACATGAAATGTCCATGAAGATAACAACCCAAGTAGACATTAAGGTGGCACAAAATTAGTAGGATGAGTCTCACATCCTCCCCCTTAGTATTGGACTTCCTCTTGGAATTCCTAAAAAAGGTAAGGATAATGCACCATCAACCTTGAAGAATCAATCCATGTAGCAACAACCTCATTTTAATAATATTATTGAATTGTAGCCTAGTCTAGCTTTCACCCCTAAAGGGCCAATGTTTAACAATCCAAGATGTGAATGGGATCCAATGTTAATTGTCTATCCAACTCCACCTATAAAGTATCCTAATGCAACACATGATACTCATGAACATATCATATAAAAATAGAAACATCAAACACGTCATGGATATGTGACTTGAGGTAGATGGAAAGCATAGATGATAAGCTATTGACCCTATTCACTCTAAGATCTCAAATGGACCCAAAAAAGAAGGTGAAATATTGGAGCCATTTCCATAATAGATTGGGCTCTTATGTGGCTACACTTTCAAGAACACCTTATCATCCACTGAGAATTTTTTTATCTAACCTCTTATCAACTACATATTTTGGTTGGAAATCCTTATCATCCACTAAGAATATTTTATCTGGCCTCTTATCAACTACATATTTTGTTTGGAAATCCTAAGCCTCTTGTAGACATTTCCTAATCAACACCACCTATTTCTCCATATCCTATACCAACTTTGGACCAATAGCAACTCTATCCTTAATTTGATCTCAACTCAAAGGAGTCTTCCACAATCTCCCATACACCAACTAAAAATGTGTCGTACCTAAGGAATTGTGATGACTATTATTGTAGGAAAACTCAACCACATAAAATACTTCTCTCATATAAACTAATGATTTATCACATACCTATGAAAAATATCCTCCAACACCTAATTTTCCCTCTCCATCTAACCATGTGTATTAGGGTAAATATAACATCCAATTGGGTGTGTGCAAGAAGTTGAGAGTCCACTTTTTGGCCAAAAAGTGGAAGTGTTTTCCTTGATTTTCAGAATTTGTCACATTTGACCATAAAATTTGAAGCACTTAGAGATGGAATCTTAAAAATGTCACTAATTATAAAATGTAGTACTCTGAGTCTAGTTTCCAAATATGTAATTTATTTCAATACCCAGATGATACAAATTGATTTTCAATAGGTTTTTTTAAAACCCACTATTTAAAAGTCACTTTTTTTTTACGATACCATGCACGTGTACGTCATCCATATTTTGACTTAAACAATTGTATTTTTCTATATCCTTTTCGGAAAATATTTGTAACTTACTAAAGCACATTTTTTATTTTTTTTATAATTTTTTATTGAATTTTTTTTTGTTAATTTTTTATTAGCCATATTTGTTGTTTTGAAAAATCATTATGTACATCACGCATAAGATGATCTAAACTTATCAATTTTTTTTCAAACTAAAAAGAATTGTTTGAAGTATGTTTTATGCAATTCATTTTATAAAAAAATATTTTAATAAAAAGTTATTAACATAGTAAAAAAAACATAATATTTCAAGTTTATGGACTAGTTTTATCATAAATTAATTGAAAAATAGAAAGAAATAATCCAATTGTAAAAAAATTACATATTTGGAATCTACACTGTCTCGTCTATAATGGGTTTTAATTTTGCCAAAAAAATCTGCAAAAAAGGACTTCACACATATGTCTAAAGTCACTATTTTCTTGTGACATTGACATGACCTTCAAGTTGTAGGTCAAACTAGGTCGAAAGTTGAGGTCTCGGTCCCCAAACCTTTTCTTGAATTGAAAAACAAAGTACAAACTTGACCAAAAAATCATATTTTAAAAAACGGGATCCCGTTTCATTAAAAAAAAAAAAAATTATGCTTTTCAAAACAAGATCCTATTTTGAAAATTTTCCAAAAATGAAAAGTGTTCAAAGCAGGATCCCATTTTCAAAAGTTGCCAAAATGGAATTTTTTCAAAAGCGAGATCCCATTTTGAAAATTTTCCAAAAATGGAAAGTTTTCAAAACAAGATCCTTTTTTGAAAAATAAGATCCTGATTTTTAAAATATGGGATCCCAATTTTTAAAAAACAATATCCCGTTTTAGTTTTAGGCTCAAGACCTCGAACATAAATGGGATCCCATTTTGTTGAACCCAATTTTGGGATTTTGGCTAAGGAAAAAACTTCCACGTTTTGTGGACTCAACTTTGTGCATCTACCCAATTGTTTAGGTCCAAATTTTACTAGAAGAGTTATAAAACCAATTGTAGGGAAAATAGAGCCATCATGAACCTTTAATAATGTTTTCAATTGTTCATAATTATCTTTATAAAGTTCTCACATATACAAGAATTCTTCGGTGATCACATTCATAGAACACATTGGATCAATGAGTATTCCACTTGTGGGTTTATCATTAATTCTACCAATAATATAAATAGGACCATCAAGTGCAATTATAAAAGCATCAATATGTGTGAAAGCAATATCAGGCAATAGGTTGGTTTGACTCTTATGAGGTTGAAATTCAATCGTGTTTACAAAGTTGGATAGATCATATCATCTTATTCATTATGATTTTGTTGGAAAAAAATAGTTGAATGACTTGGTAGTGGGTTTGTAAATATTTGTAATTTTTTATTAGGTGGTGAAACTGATTAATACCGTTTACACTAGCCAACTGGATGATATTAGAATCGATGAGGCCTTACACTTGGTGCTTATGATGCATACCTCTTTTTGTATCATATCCAGATGTATGATGATATTGCAAAATGATTTTACATTAAATTTTGGTGGTAATAGTTTAGTTGTGTCAATGGGTCTAATTGGAGGAAGTTGAATCATGTTTTTACTTAACAATGGCAACATAATAGCATGGAGAGAATCGAGCAATTGTAAAAAATTCTATCTCTTGGCCTAAATTGATATGGCATTGTATATGTAATGGAAACTTTCATTTGGTTGTTATTAGATGATTGAAAATTATTTATCTTTATAAATTTTTGTTTTTTTTCTTATAATATTGATAGTTATTTTAAGGTACGGCTTTGGATTGGCCATTAGGATTTGATGAAGGTGTACCGTCATATTGACTAACCTATATTTGATAATCACGAAGGGTCATACATAAATGTGTAAATAAGGGATCTTTCATCAACAAGATCTTATCTCTAATGCTAGGTTGTAAATTTCCAATGAAATTTCTTTATATATTGACATGTCTAGGAGACAATATGAGATTTATGAATAAAGGCCTTGTTATCATCCTATGAAATCAGTCGCCTTATCTTTATGTCCTTTATAATGGAATAGATCTATTAATGTAACTTTAGGTCAAATGTTTTTTTGAAAATTTTGAATGAATTCATTAACAATTTGTGTAAATGACACTATTGAGTTATTCAACAATGAACAAAACCAATCTAAGGTCATGTCCTTCAATGATCTAAAAAAAAAAATAGCTAAGAGAGAATCTTCAAAAAGGAAATCACTACACAGAGCAGTGAAAGACAATACATGATTAGTGGGATCTCCTTTCTAGCATACCTCTCACAGTGAGGTATCTCAATGTTTTGCAGTACATGGGTGTCTTTAGGATAAAAATGATAACAAACTATGTGTAAGGTATACATGCAAGTGGGTTAACGTTGGATTGACTTTGGCTCATCTTTTAAATTTTTTGTTGTAATGATGACATGTTTTATAAAAGTTGGTTTATCATGGGATTCGGTGACATGTTTTGAGAATGTGTTGAATATGACAAACTTTTATGGATGGCTAGCAAGTTATTGTTTTTATGTTTATAACAAGTGAAGAACATGGAGGTATTATAGGTGAAGGGACAAAGCTATAATAATTCCCACAAGAACTTTCCCTAAAATTGAGTTTATAACATTACTATATTGTGTGGTTGATGCTACGATTAGAGGGGTAAAAGTAGAAATAGAAGGCATGGCTGTAGGAGAGGAAACTTATTTTCTTAATTGATTTTGAGCATTAGTAAAGGATTGAGCATAACTAGCTATTATAGGAATGTTTGCATCCACTATATGAGCTAGGCTATAGAATACTTCTATCCGTTGTGAATTATTGATTAACTTTCTAATGTTATCCATAAGAGGAACCATTTCTCTAGCCAAAGACTTGGTACTTAAGTATTGTTGAAGTTTTAGGTCTTTGTCCAATTATTTAAGTTTATCTTCATAGACATGGGCAACAACAACCTCCAAGTATAAATAAATGTTAGGTGATGACGAAGACATACGTAATGTAGGGTTAGAAAGAGAATCAAAGATATATTGAGTAGATGTAACACCTTGAGTGAAAGAGTTATAGACTCAAGCTCAACTTCAGATGTGATTGTAGTGCATGGGAAACCATTAGTATGAACTACATCTTATAGGGGTATTAGATGTTGGACACTAGGTCATGAAGCTCATAAATTTATTACAAGATTCAAAATGTACTTAATTGTTCATATAATGAAGAGAAAAATAGATGAAAGTGATATAAATTGATACAATTTTTAGAAACAAGACACATAAATGACAGAGAAAAAACTAAGATCCAAATTTGTCCTAAAATCAGTTGGACAAGAGTGATGGAACCCTAGTCTAGAGATGTAAGTTTTGACTAAATTTAAAATTTAGAAATCACCTACAATGTCTGAGGGTTTAAAATTACAAAGGTTCAAGTATAGCAACAGACAGATTTTTAGAAATACACAAAACCCTAATTTTTCTATATGATATATATGTAATTATGCATAAATATTTATGCTCTTGAAGTGATGCAATATATTCAAAAGATATTTTTTCAAATTTTAAAATGTAGCAATTGATTGAATCTAATTTTAAAAATTTGAAAATTAACACCTTTTTGAAATGACAAACACTATGCAAATCTTTAATTTTTCAATGCTTTTCACCAAAATATGCATGCATAAATGATAAATTCAAAAAAACCCAAGATTTCACCCCAACTTTAAAATGATAAATTTAAAATTTCAAAAGGTTTTTAAAATGTAATGAGCACTAGGTTCACAAAAATGTGATGTGGGAAAAAGGGATCTAGGGTTTAAATCATACTTTGTCCTATATCACATGGGGAAGGAACCAAAAATGATCACAAACATCCTCTTGGTTACTAACCTCAATGGAAGAGCTAGAATGGTGGATTAGGGTTTTGATCCTTTGTTGGGGATATTGATGTTGATTGATTGATTAATGATTAACTTGATTTGATAATGCAAATTTATACCTAGGTCAACTATGAAGTTACAACAAACTAATGCAATTATAGAGAAATACAAAACTAAAACATATAAATGAATTACCAAAAAAAGCATAGAGATAGAGAAACATGGCATATGAATTTGGACTTAAAATGGCTAGACATGGGCACTAATATCCTAGATCAGGAAGTATAGATCTTAGTAATTAGAAACCAGATCTCAGATTGTCACAGTCTATAGGTTCTTCCTTTCTGGACTTAGCTTCGAATTTTTTTTGTTAATGATTATTCTTTCCCTAATTTATTGATATAAGAGGCTTGAATGCTTGATCTTGCAATTAAGTCTTCAATTCTTTCCCAAATCCACTTCAAATTTTTCACCTGCACACAAGAGAGGAGAGAAAGGGTCGTTCCATATAGGGGTTTTCCTAATTCAAACCTCATTTTGGTGATTCTAACTCCACAATGACTATGATGATGTAAAGAATGCTTACCCTTGGTCAAGCAGAGGTAAAATGGATAAAACAAGTGATAAATAAAAAATATTTAGTTACCATTCAAGTCTACTTTCCTTGATGGGTTGAATTCATTGTACTCATATCATACAAGGAGAATTGGTTGCTTGATTGAAGTTCCTTCAAGTATTAGTATTCACAAAACAAATGAACATATAATATAAATAAATTCACATGAAAAATTGATGTATTACCAACATAAATCATGGTTGCTTGATTGAATGTCCTCTGCTTCCACTCCTTCCTCCATGCTCACCTCCTCCCCATCCGGTGTTGTCAAAAGAGTCAACACTTCAAATCCTACTAGCATTTAAAAAGCTCTAATGAACTCTTTGAACATCACCGCATGGCCCATGACTTTCTATATTTTGGCATCAATGTCTTCCCCCACACTCCACACAATGAAAGGTGTCCAGGGTCCATTGTAACTCAGCGTCAGCTCTAGCCATACCCTAGCCAATTATTTCAGTCCCTAGTCAGTTACTGCCCACTTCAAAAACTTCTCCATCCCCACACTCTAGTGGGCCTTCACCATGCATTGTATCAGCCACATCACCACCTCAATATCTTCCTTTGCTTGTAGTAGCCAGGCTAAGAACATTGAAGCAATGTCATTGCTTCTGCCCTATTAATTTATGTATGAGATCTACACGTTAAATTTTGATTTCTAATGCTAACGAGTGCCTGATTTGAATTTTTAATAGGTACTAATGTTTGTGTACGTAAGATTTGCAGAGGTATAACAAGTGTTTATCGAAAAAAACCATTAACGCTTTTTCTACAAGGAAGACGAATAGTCGAAGAAATTTTAATTTCGTGCTTAAAAAGAACCCCACAAACAACACCTTTCAATTTAGTGCTCTAAAATGAACTTTTTTCAAGCTTTCATAGTTATAAAATGCTTTCATTTGGTGCTTAAAAAGAATCCCACAAACAAATGCTTTTTATTTAGTGATCTAAAATGAACCTTTTTCAAGCTTTCATAGTTAGAAAATGCTTTCATTTGGTGCTTAAAAAGAATCCCACAAACAAATGCTTTTGATTTAGTGATCTAAAATGAACGTTTTTCAAGCTTTCTAAGTTAGAAAATGCTTTCATTTGGTTCTTAAAAAGAATCCCACAAAAAAATGGTTTCTATTTAGTGCTCTAAAATGAACCTTTTTCAAGCTTTCATAGTTAGAGAATGCTTTCATTTGGTGTTTAAAAAGAACCCCACAAACAAATGCTTTCAATTTAGTGCTCTAAAACATGTTTGATTGTTGACCAAATGATTTCAATTTTTTGAGAATGCATGATTTATTTTATTGACCAAATAAGACAAGGATCTAGAAAGCACTTGATTTTGGGCTTAAAATGAACAAATCAAGTTTTTTCTTGCAACTTTGCTATCTTATTGATTGATATCCAGAACACTTCTATTGGGTGCTTTAAAAAGAACCACTGCTATCTTGTACACATCTTATTTCACTCTTTTCAAGGATAGCACTACTCGAGGGGCTTAAAATGAACATTGCGATGAAGTGTATTCTATGTTTGGAAAACTAGGTGACTATCCTATCCCCTCATTCATTTTTGGAAATCTTGGGTGACGAAAATCATTTTGAGTTTTGTACATTTTACTTCAAAGCATACCTTTAGAGGGCCTTCCTTTTGAGACACATCCTGCGCTAGAGAACTCAAAGGTGACCCAAATGGGACTTTTTTTGGTTTGCTATATAAATTATTGTGAGTGTGATGAAATTTCATCATTCACCTGGTGCAGATGTTCTACGTTGACATCAGTCTCCCCCAGTGTCTATGTGATACATAAAAACCTGCAAGGGTTGGGAGGCCTCTTAATTGAGAAAAAAATCACATGTATAGACACCAGTTATCCCAAAACATGACTAAGAACCAAGTGTTTGTAGAAGCTACCCATTTTATCCAAAACATAGTCTGAAGTGGTGCATCAAAATTTACTTTCAAGAAGTTACTTACCAAGTTTGACTTATGGTTGAGCATAAAAAGCCTCTCCATTCATTGTATGTAAAATCATCCCTTTGGGGCATGAGGTAAGCCCACCTAAGAAGAAGTGTCTATCCCTAGGGTGTACTTTGTCTTCACGAAAAATTGACAAATATGTTTGGTTACTTTGAAAACATCAAACTATGTGCTTGAATTAATAATGAGCATATCCAAACAAGCACTTAACATGGTTCTAAAACAAAAAACCCCTTTAACTTAGTGTGAATCCTTTGAAAAGAGACATCTATTTGCACTCCTAAAATATATCGTAAAATAATATCTTTGAAGGTTTTCAAATATCTAGGCTAACATTTCAAGTAAACTTTGGAAACTATAACTTTAGCATTTCTACCTCTATGAACTTTGAGCTTTCATAGAGGGAAACATGCTCAAAGTATGGACATCTAGGGTCTCACAAGTTTTAATTGTTAAGTTGCATGATATCACTTGCCAAATCTCAAAACAGATCAAACAAGATCATCCAAAACTTGCAAAAATCGTCAATGTTGCTGCCAAATACTAAAACTAGAAGACAAGTTTGAATGTTCAGAGGTTGCTTTTGTTACTGTTTTTAGCACACTTGACCAAAAATTGGTTGCACTTGCTAGAAAAATCTCACTTTTTCTCTCTGTCCCATAACGACCACTGATGAAAATCCATTGCATTTGAAAAAACTAGCGCACTTGCTATCAAACTAGCCACACTTGATCTTTTTTTGTGACACTTGCCAAGTCTTTTCCAGCGCACTTGCAAAAAATATGCTCGCACTCTCCCAAAAATATCGCTTCTAACTATGTAATCCACAACATTGAGAAGATACACATAGAGGCCACACTTGCAAAAAATCAATGCACTTGCTTCTCAAAACTAAGTGCACTTGATAGAATTCAGACCGTACTTGATAAAATTGGTCACTTTTGCTCATAATTTGCCACTTTTTGCTCAAAAACCATTGCTATTGCTCTATCCTACTAAAAATTAGAAAAATGAACCGAATCTAGTTACAAGACCCTTGCTGAAATGAAACAATTAGGAACCCAAGATAGGTCATATAGTCCTTCATCCATCTTCAAACTTCATCCTACTTTTGGAAATCAAAATCAAAACAAACAAACTTGGATTATTCCCACCCCCACTTCGAAGATATCAATAGTTGCTTAAACCTCAAGGCTAGTTCAAGTAAGCTTTTCCACAACATATCCTCTAGAAGAAGTGAAGAATTGATCCAAGACTTTCAGCATTTTGACTCCCAAGAATAGTGTCATTCCAAAACATCACTCAAATCTTTGGGTCTTGAGAATCATGACAACCATATCAAAACACCAACACTTTCACCTTATGACCATTTGGCATCCAGTTGCTCCAATTCAACAACCAAACCTTACACCAACTATCATACAACCACACTTTGAACTAATTGAAGGAGAAACAACAGACATAGTCAGTAGTTTGAGAAGCTTCATATTTGAGACAAAAGAAACCCCAAACTAGTGGAGAAACACAACCAACATCTTAGATAAAGAGGAAGAGAAAGTAGACCTAGCAGCCAAAAGACCCATGTTACCACCTCTTGCATGGAAATAGGTATCCATCCTTCATGATCTCCGGTAAGAGAAAAATCCTTAAATGGAAATCCATATTCCGCCTCTCAAAGAACTGTCCTAGTCTAAAGTTTTCCAAGGGACACATCATAAAATCTTACTGCAACTGGGAATTCTTGCTAAGAAACTTTTATATACGCTTTTCAATGGGTGAACTAGACTTGAATACTCAATAGAAAATCCCAAAAAAAATGCAATTTCCTTTTCCTTAAAATAGAAAATCCCAAAAACAAATGCAATTTCCTTTTCCATAAAATATAAAATCCCAAAAACAAATACAATTTCCTTTTCCTTAAAATAGAAAATCCAAAAACAAGAGCATTTTTTCATTCCATAGTTAGGAGTCCCAAAACGTTCACAAAAGCTTGGTAGTTGTTTATGACAACTAAAAGGTCACAACATAGAAAGAACATGGAAGCAAACAAAAATAATGCTAGCATACCACCAACAAACACCACAAACGACGAAGGTGGCCCATGGGGCTATAGGTCAAGTGACCTTGAAAAACCTCAAAAGAGACCCATGTACAAAGAGACATTTAGTGAGGAAGAGATAAACCTCAAATTATGAGAAGTGGTGGAACAATCAAACTAGGACCCAAAAGGAGTGGTCATAGAAGAGGTGAATACTGAGGAAATAAATGATGAAGAACTATTTCAACATTCTAACAACCCCAAGGTGCTCAAATTAATGGACAAACTATTGAAAAAGGACCAAAATTCTTACTTCTTCAAATTAGCACAGAGTGGTGCTAAATTTCCAATAGACTTTAACATGGAAGCTCTCAAATATCCCAACCTTATTCCCTTAAGGAATAATTCTGTTGTGAGATAGATATCCAAACCCATGGAGATTCCAAATATATCACCCGTATTTTCACAAAACAATGGTCAACCAATGTAAAACCCATTGTATATGAAACCAACTAAAATCAAACAAGTGATAGTGGCCCAGCAGTATCAAGGAGGTCCATCCCAATACGTACTACAAAGCAAGAATCCTTCACTAGGACAATATGTGCCTCAAAACACTTTGTATGTCGACCCTTCTCAAAATATATAAAATCCACAAGGGAAATTTCCACAACGATACCAACAACCAGGAGGGCCACATGGTCCCCTTCCCATTCAACATTACAATCAACAAAGTGGGACTCATGGTCCCCTTCCTAGTCAATAGTACCAGCAACTAGGAGGGAAACATTGTTCCCTTCCTATTCAATAGTACCAACAACTAGGTATGCCATAGGGTAGCCTTTCAAATCAACAAGGTGGGTCATATGGTCCTCTTCCTAGTCAACAGTACCAACAACAAGGTGTACCATAGGGTACCCTTCTGAATTCATCCCATCAACAAGGTAACCTGCCAACGCACCATCAAGGAAACCTTAAGTATAATTCGCCCCACTAACAATGTAACCCACCAATGCACCATTAGGAAAATGTTCAGTATATTTCATCCCAACAACAAGGTGTACCATAGGGTACCCTTCTCAATTCATCCCATCAACAAGGTAACCTTCCAACACACCATCAAGGAAGCCTTCAGCATAGTTTTCACCAATAACAAGGTGTACCATAGGGTACCCTTCCCAATTCATCCCACCAACAAGGTAACCTGCCAATGTACCATCAAGGAAACCTTCAATATATTTTGTCCCAACAACAAGGTGTGCCATAGGGTATCCTTCCCTAGTCCTCTCACCAACAAGGTAACCTACTAATGCACCATCAGGGAAACCTTCAGTATAATTTATCCCACCAACAAGGTGACCTGCCAATGCACCATCAGGGAAACCTTTAGTACAGTTCACCTCAAAAACAAGGAGCTAGCCCTCCTTACATAGAACAAGGAGCTAACCCTCCTTACATTCAACAAGGAACTAATGCTCCTTATGTCCAACAAGGAGCTAACCCTCCTTACGTCCAACAAGGATCTAAGCCTCCACACAATCAATAAGGAGTCGATCCTCCTTACATCTAACAAGGAGTTAACCCTCCTTCCACCCAACATGGTCACCAAGGTCCCATACCTTCACAATACCAAATCTATGACCAAAACATGGTAGGACAACAAACTTATTATGCACAAGACTTGCAAACAAATGTACCAAAAACTGAGATGGGACTACAACTAGAGGCAATGAACCCAAAGATATCATACATGCAGGTAGGAAAATAAAAGAAGACTTATACCCTTCAAGATATATGTCCATTCTCATTTGATCATTCCATCACTATGCTCCCTTTTCAAAAAAACTTTAAAATACCCAAGTTCGACAAGTATAAAGGAAGGGGAGATGCAGTAGAGAACGTACAAGACTTCTCAGTATCATGTATGTAAGTACAAAACAACGACTCTTACATCATGATTCTTTTTCCACATAGCCTTACAAGTCATGCTATGGAGTTGTTTTCCCATCTTTCACCGGGGATTAAAACCTTTGATGAACTATCTAGAAAATTTATAAGTCACTTCTCATTCAATATAGAGGAAGACATCACCATCATAGATTTATCCAAAATCAAACAAAGTCATGGAGATTCCTTTACCTCCTACCTACATAGATGGAGGCAAAAAGCTAGTAGATTCAAATGGCCCATTCCCGACAAGGAATTGGTAGATATTTTCATCTCAAATGTCCTACTCAAGATCAACTACCAACTCACTATGTTATGTCCCAAAAACTTCAAAGAAACTATTGAAAAGGGATTACATATTGAGAGCCCTCATAGCAAGGGGAGTCCTTAAACTGAACATCTTGAAAGATAGTCCCTCTAGTTCAAATGATAAACTTAAGCTTTGGTCCAAGAACAATAATGTTACAAAAAATGGAGTAGCTTATGCTAGAGCATTATGGAATGTACAAAGCATACCTCAAAACAAACCGCAAGTGGCACAAACAAGCTATGTTCCAAATAATGCATAAAACAACCAACTTACCTATCCCAAAAACAATCAAGCATTCAACCAACAAGCCAATCAAGGAGGGAAACAAAGGCACTACGATCAATCAAGGAGGTAGTTCACTATATTAGGAGAGTCACTTGAAACATTCATGCATAAAATAGTGCATCAAAACCTCATCAAGGTTAATGATCACCAAAACTATGAGGATCCTAGCTTCAAACACCATGGTACAATGAGGACTTGTGTGAATTCCACAAAATTAAAGGGCATACAATCAACAACTATATGAGACTCAAGCACCCCATCCAATACTTGATAGAGAAAGAAGTGGATGTTGAAAATCATCCCAAAAATAAGGGCCTCCAAATATACACAAAACCAATCCCAAACCACACTAAAAGGAATGAAAAAAGAAAGGACCAAGACTACCATAATGCTAATTACACGTATGGTGATATAGTTATAGGTACCCTCTCTCAAGAAAATGATGCTAGTGTAGATTTAGTGACTATATGAGGTGGAGACAATGACTGTAATGTAACTACCCATCAAGGGAAAGTTAAAATATAGGGAGCCCCTTCTAAGCCCACGACTAAGTCATCAAATGACTAAAACATAGTGGAATAGCTGAAAAAGACTCCTTCCTTGATCTCAATCCTAAAACTACTAAAGTTATCACTTGCACATAGGGAGATACTAGAAAAATCATTAGAAATATCAGTCCACAATGAACTCAATCCAGATCAGTTCCAAGCCATGGTTGGAAAAATTACGACCAATCACCATTTAGTCTTTTTTGAGAAAGGCCTTCTACAAAAGTCATTCCACAACCAAGCCCTCTACATAGAGGTTGTTGTCCACAAGAACATGGTCAAGAGAGTGTTGATAGATAATGGTGCATGTCTAAACATCTATACCTTAAAATTCATCAAATAGTTGGGGTATTCTAACGATGTGATAGACAAAGCAAAGAGCGTTACTATAAGTGCCTATGATGACTTGGAAAGGAATTCAGAAGGGATAGTTAGGCTACCAGTGCAAATAGGACCAGCCATCATGGAAACTACATGTCAAGTACTTGACCTTGAGTTGCCGTATAACCTCCTCCTAGGATGCCCTTGGATTCATGCGTTACAACTAGTCCTTTCAACCTTCCACCAATGCCTAGAGTTTCCACATGAAGGAAAAGAAGTGACATTATATGCCAATCCTGAACCCTTCCACTTTTTTGCAAATTTGGAGAAGTACAATAAAATCTAGTGTATATCCAGCAATGACATATCCTTCCATTCATTATCATATGTTGAACCTTCCGCACTACCATCAACCTCAATCAAACCAACATCAAGTGAGCAATCAAAAAAAAAAACCAAGGTGAAAGTACTTGATAAGGGTAATGGGAATTATTACTTTAATCAAGCATTTTGTATTGGTTTGCTCCCACCAACACCCAAGGTTTATGGAGGACCGAAGGAGATCAAATATGTCCAAGTAATGACAATGATAGCTAAACCCACCATCTTCACCAAGTGGGGGGATATGAAGGATGAAGAGATATTCAAAGAATATTTGTCATCTATGATATACAACAAGGACCAAAAAGAGTTAGAATAGTCACAACCCCTCCTAATCAATCCTAGTAGCAAAGGCTATCAATTAGCTAAATAAAAGGGATATGAAGGAATGGTTGGTGTTGGGCTACACAAACAAGGCCGATGGGAGCCTATCATAGTGGAACAAAGAAATAAAAATATGGGACTAGGTTATGTTTCAAAAGACATGGCTACTCGAAAAATCGGATGTACCTCTTTTAAGAAACAAGTGTCTTTTACTAGTGTTAGTACATTGGATATCTCCCACATTATGGACAACAATTTACCCATTGAAGACTTATTAGAAAAATTTAGCATTAATAGGTTCCCTCTCTAATCCATCAAAACTATTCCCAATATATATTATTATTCTAGAATGGATTCTATCGAATAAAAATGGGATTCTCCTTCCTTTACCACTAGATATGTTTCCCTTGTTTCAAGTGATGATGACCTAGACACCCAATGAGAAAAAGAGGTCAAATCCATATTAAGCATCTCAACAAGATCTATAAGCTTTACAAATAATGGCAATAGCCTACCCCTCTGCTACCCACAATTGATAGATTGGGACCAACAACAGCATACACCTATTCTAGATCAATTCTAGAATGATGAAGCAATCGCATAGTTCATGGGACTTCAAACAGACATACTAGTAGGAGATCACAAAGCACGGTTCATCATGGAACTCAAAAAGGATGTGTATTTCAATGGAGAGATTGAATCTTCTAGTTGCAAAAGTGAAAAAGATAATATAAAATGTAATCAAGGAAAAAGTATCACTTTTCCTTACTTGATTTGGGAATAATTGTCATTGAATTAACCCAATTTTTTCTAGGTTTAATGTTGTAATGTGTTGTAACACATTCACATTGATCTTGAGCCCCATTTTAATAAAATATACTTAATTTGTACCCTCTTTTAAGTGTTGTAAAGTGTTGTAACACGCTTTCACATTTATCTAGGGTCCTCTTAATTAATTTTGGTTAATTAGAGTTAATTAGCCCCTTTAATTCAAATTTAAGCCTTATTTATGACACCTCCCGAAGATCTATCCTAAAACCCATAATTCAAATTACATAACATTTAATTGGGAAACTTTGAGGTCCTAGAAATTGGTGCTAGGACCCATTCACCCTAGGTGGAGAATGGGTCCTCCCTCTATAGGATCCCCCTTTTCTGGCAGATTCTACATGGGTTTTTGATGTATTTTCATTCCCCAAAGGCAAGGTCTTGGAAAACAATGCAAGGACCCATTCGCCCTAGGTGGAAAATGGGTCCTCTCTTAATGAGGACCCCCTTTTTAATTTCATTATGGTGGGAATTTAATAATGTTTGTTTCCATATCTGGTGTCGGCTTGAATTGTTTGAATTCATAGGTTAATCTCTTAATTTAGTATAAATATGGGGTTAATTCAAATTGTTTCTCCTAGCAATTTTATGTGACTTCATGAGGTCAAGAGAAAGAACATTTTGGAGCATTTCAAAGACATTTCAAGGTAGATTATCAAGGTTTTATTGCAGCAATCTAAGATCATTTCATTATGACAAGGGTTTAGTGCATTCCTACATGTTGAGCTAAGATAGTAGATGTAGCATTGAAGATCTACTTGCAAGCATTGTTATACATCCTATTGAGATCAAGATCTACATTCTTCATGGCCACTACATGTTAGACTATAGATTTATATTCTAAGACAACATCCAAGGTATCATCAATTGTATCATTTCATGTTTATGGTTCAATTTCATTATTTCATCATTTTGTTTAATTACCTACAAGGGGTTTGACTTAGGAAAGCCCCTATTCACTAACAATCAACAAGTTTTTCTTCCCCTTGAGTGTTTGTTTGTAGATTTATAAGTTGAAGATCAAGTGGAGAAGAAGTTTAGAGAAAAATTGTCAAATTTGTTAGGTTGCAAGATTGACCTTCATAGTGTAAAAATGAAGAATTGAAGCTACGAAATTTATTGTAGGTTTTCAGGAGCTGACAAACGGGAATCTAAGAGTGCAGACATCAAGGAAAATAACCCAGATATCAGTTTTAGAAACCTTAATAGGGATCCATTCACCACTAAAGGTGAATGAGTCCCTTGTGCCCTAAAAATAGACTTCTTGCAGCAAGGTACACACCATTCTAAGCTATAAAAACTCCCCTCATAGTTGCTATAACAGTTAGAGTGAATATTTTATTGTTATTTGCATCTTTTGGCCTTCATAATTGCATGAATTGTAGTTTTTAGTTTGGTCTAGTGGTTTATCATCTTGATTCATTTCATTTTGATGAACCATATTTCCCACACCTAAACGTAAATGGTGAACCTCACTTATTGAACATTGCAATTTTTTATTTTGAATTTTTTCATTGCATCCTAGATTAGATCTTGCACTCATTTTCATCTCATTTGCATTAAATTAAGATCTCATTTAGGGTTTCTTGCATTGCATTCAAAATTGCATCTCATCTAGGGTTTAGATTTGCATTGTTTTGCATCTTTTTAAATTTGAAAAATTCAAAAAAAAATCAATCATTGTTCATATCATTTAAATCTCATTTATTTGCATTTGAAAATTTTTAAAAAAATTGTATTTCAACAGAGGTCTTTTCATTCATCTTTTCATTGCATTTTTGAAAAACCTGAAACTGAAACTCACTGCCTCAAACCTAGAACTAAAAGAAATTATTGAAAGCTTGCAAATCATTCAAAAATTGTTTTAAAATACCTAACCAAGACCCATTCTCCTTTACTGGTGAATCAATCCCTATATAGGTTCAACTTGCATCTTCTGGCATCTGAAAAGGCATTAAAAATCACTCTAAAATCAATATAAACATCTCAAAAAAACTTAACTAGGACCCATTCGCCCTTATTGGTGAATGACTCCCTGTTAGCTACTGATCTGCATTTTCTGGAAATTAAAATCTATTTTTTTAGATTTTACTTGTTGCTATTACTTTCCTGTTTTAGTTTCCTAATTTGTTGTTTCATCAAATTCATTCCATTTAGCTTAAATTGCTTCATTTTGGTGCATTATTAAAATTCAAAATTGCATCTACAACATTTCATTTTCAGTTTATTGCATTGTGTAGTTAGAAAATTATCATGTTTAGATCTGAAATTCTAAAAATGGATAACTATTTAAGCAATGTGTAGAAATCCTTGTTCTCTTTGGTTGATATTTCAAGTTGTGTTTTTGGAAATGACCTTAATGAAATTGAACTTACTCATGCTTACAGAACTCATAATGCATGTCCTCCTCATGATGTTGACATCATTGGAGAAGATGATGCCAACATGAATGAATTCATAAATGATTTCCTTAAGAACCTTGAGACTAATGCATCCTTTTACCCTTCACTAAAACAACTAACACCCCCTACCATTCCATCACTTGAGATGTTTGGTTATTTACACCCTAAAGTTGAAACAAAAGCTAATCCTAAGCTCCCTAACATAGGTGAACCTAGTCCTTCTAAACAATCAAACATTCAACCATCCTATGTTAATAAATTAACCAAGACATCAATCAACCTTGAAGAGACATATGGAAAAGGATTCATGATCTTAAGTAAACAAGGATGTGGTACAACAAGTGAACATGAAATTCATCAACTCCTAGGACAAATACCAAATTAAGATACTAAAGGGTTAGGATATTATGATCCTCCTCCCAACATAAGTGTTATCCTTCCTAAAGAGCAACCAATGCCTCCTAATGACAATGACAAAGAAGACAGGGTCATCTCGGGTCCTCTTGCCCTATATCCACCTAGAGAAATTGGTGAACCTAGCAAGCGAAGACAAGACATAGGTGAATCTAGCAAGTGTAGAAGGCCTTAAGAACTAAAGAAGCTCCAATTACCTTATCCACCAATTGCAATTGACAAGAATTTACAGATACTTCTACACCGTGGACTTATAACATTACCACCCGTCTAAGAAATGCTAAAATTATATCCTAAAGATGAAAATATTCCACATTGTGGATACCATAGAACTCTTGGACATAGTACCAATGATTTTCATTCCTTACAATGCATATTCAAACAACTTTACATCATAGAAATAGTCCCTTAACACATGTATTTCACTCCTTTCCATGTAATAGTTGTAGGATCTCAAACATTCTCACTATTACATGTTTTAAACTTATTACAAATCAGTATCTTTGATGTAAGGAGCTTATTCCCATCACCTATCCTGGCTCATTCTTGCCCCGCACTAAGTGGGGGAAAGAATTTGATAGCCTCCCATAGTTTGGAACTTGCTCTTTCCCCTTTAGCTAGTTGTCTGCCTTCCATTTATACTAACCAAGATTCAGATGTGAATGACCTGCTTTAGGTTGAATAGCATGTGCCTAACTAGTCTTTTGCATTTACATGTTTTCTTTACGTAATTTCATGTGTGTACTATGATCCCCTATGTTGTTTCATTTATCTCCCTCTTTGTGCATTCCTCTATATGTACCTTTCATTCTTCTATATGTTGTAATCATTACATTTGTCTTATGTTTTCCTTTTGGGGATAATGCAAGGTGTCGAGACATTTATGTCTCTTCCATGTTGACCCAAAAGCTTTTCCTTTTTTCATTTTTCTTGTGTTTTCCTGTTGGGGATGACGCAAGGTGTCGAGGCATTCATGTCTCTTCCATTTTGACCCAAAAGGATTTTTCTTTATTTTCACTCTCTTTGTGTCATTCTTCCAATTTTATGAGTGTTTGGGGAATGATGACAGTTCCATGCTCTATGACAATATTGTCACAAGACATACAAACCCCGAATCCATAGATCCCTTATGTATTTGTGGGGGAAACCATTCCTTCCTATTTCATGATGCAGCTTGTTTCCGAATCATATGACTTGGCATAGGTTTTTTCAAGGAAAGCTCTCATGTCTTAGGCAAAACATTTGGCTACTTTAAATAAATTGCTAACAGTAATGGTGTAGCAACCACTTCAAAGTGGGGGAATACATCAATAACATCTTTTGGCATATTTCATGGCATGATTTTTCTTTTTTCTTGTGACATGGATCCTCTTCTTGGTGATGTCATTGGGTTTAATTTCCTCCAAGAGTGTACAATCTACCTTCATGGCATGATGCAAATGAGGCATCCCATGAGTGACGATCTGACACCCTTGATTTTTCCTCTCTTGAAGACATTAGGCACAATGCTCCATAAGAAGAAGACCTTACACAAACAAAGAAAAATATCCTTTAACCAAATTTTACATGACATTACAAAAGCATTACATTGTGGTGCCTTATCGAAGTTTTTAGGAGGACAACTTCAGTATGGTATGAAAGGCTAATATGATTCTCTCATTTTCCACCTCATTGGGATAACTCGCCTAGTGGACAAATTGAGGTTCCACTACCCTAGAGTGAGCATACACATATTTAGGACAACTCACCTAGTGGACAAACTGAGGTTCCACTACCCCAGAGTGAGCAGTGTATGTTATGGATGAACAACCCCGTTCCACATTGCGTTGAAATGGTTGTGTTTGATCCTTTGTTTATTTTTCTTGGCCTTTGGTAGGGTATGATTATGTATCTTTGTTATTGTTGTATAATTAATTGTCTTGATTGTCTACTTTAGTGTGATTTTGACATGGGTTCATCCTATCACTAAAGTGGGGGAAAAGTGTAGTAATGGAAAAAGTATCCTTTTTCCTTACTCGATTTGGGAATAATTTTCATTGAATTAACATAATTTTGCCTAGGTTTAATGTTGTAATGTGTTGTAATACATTCACATTGATCTTGGGGCCCTTTTTAATAAAATATACTTAATTTGTACTATCTTTTAAGTGTTGTAAAGTGTTGTAACACACTTTCACATTTATCTAGGTCCCTCTTAATTAATTATGGTTAATTAGAGTTAATTATCCCCTTTAATTCAAATTTAAGCCTTATTTGTGACACCTCCCAAAGATCTATTTGGAAACCCATAATTCAAATTACATAACATTTAATTGGGAAACATTAAGGTTCTAGAAATTGGTCCTAGGACCCATTCTCCCTAGGTGGCGAATGGGTCCTCCCTCTATAGGACCCCCCTTTTCTAATAGATTCTACATGGTTTTTTGATGTATTTTCATTCCCTAAAGGTAAGGTTGTGGAAAATAGTGACAGGACCCATTCGCCCTAGGTGGCGAATGGGTCCTCCCTTAATGAGGACCCCCTTTTTGAATTTCATTCTGACAAGAATTTAATAATGTTTGTTTCTAGATCTAGTGTCAGCTTAAATTGTTTTAGTTTTGGGGTTAATCTCTTAATTTAGTATAAATATGGGGTTAATTCACATTGTTTCTCCTAGTAATTTTATGTGACTTCATAAGATCAAGAGAAAGAACATTATAGAGCATTTCAAAGGCATCTCAAGGAAAATTATCAAATTTTTACTGCAGCAATCCAAGATCATTTCATCATGACAAGGGTTTAGTGCATTCCTACATGTTGTTGAGCTAAGATAGTAGATGTAGCATTGAATATCTACTTGCAAGCATTTTCATAAATCCTATTGAGATCGAGAGATCTACATTCTTCATGGCCACTATATGTTAGATTGAAAATTTACATTCCAAGACAACATCCAAGGTATCATCAATTGTATCATTTCATGTTCATGCTTCAATTTCATTATTTCATCATTTAGTTTAATTACCTACAAGGGGTTTGACTTAGGCAAGCCCCTATTTACTAAAAATCAATAATATTTTCTTCCCCTTGAGTATGTGTTTGTAGATTTACATGTTGAAGATCAAGTGGAGAAGAAGTTTAGAGCAAAATTGTCAAAGTTGTCAAGTTGCAAGATTGACCTTCAAAGTGCAAAAAAAGAATTGAAGCTATAGAATTTATTACAGGTTTTCAAGAGCTGACAACCGGGAATCTGAGAGTGTAGACATCAAGGAAAATAACTCAGATCTCAGTTTCAGAAACCCTAACAGGGACCCATTTTCCACTAAAGGCGAATGAGTCCTTTGTGCCCTAAAAATAGACTTCTTGCAGCAAGGTACACACCATTCTAATCTCTAAAAACTCCCCTCATAGTTGCTATAATCGTTAGGGTCAATTTTTTATTGTTATTTGCATCTTTTGGCCTTCATAATTGCATGAATTGTAGTGTTTAGTGTGGAAAATTCTAGTGGTTTATCATCTTGATTCATTTCATTTTGATGAGCCCTATTTCCCACACCTAAACATATAAATAAACATATGATCTCTTAGAGAAAACCACAGTGTGGCTCTATCGAATCCCGAAAAGAAGAAAATAAAGGATGCATCTAAAGGTGAAAACATCCCTGAGGCACCTAAAGATGGAAGGTTCAATATCCTTGTGGATTGAAAATCCCTTAAGCTCCCTTCGAGGTTGATAATATTGTTTTGCTTAGCCTTGGCCCACGCCTCATATCTTTGGATATCCCCAGCCCTTTTTGAAGAGTCTTGCCCACTTGCTCCACGTGTCCACCACATGCTCCTTGCAAGGGTTTCCTCCCTTGCTTCTTTATCGAGCCCCATCCTCCCTCCATGTGTCAACAACATCAGCCTTTGTGTGTCAACTCCCCTTTGCTTCCCTACCAAGATTCGCCCACGTGCCACATAGCATCATTCCGTAGGTACCCTTTGGGGGACCCACAGTCAACACTCGATACAAAGACTTATCCACGTGTCTTCTCTATAGGGAGTTTCATCACAAGGAAGGGAGGAATGAATGATGAGCTCCACCCTATTTCCACATGTCCTAACCAACTCTGTGGGCGAGTGACACGTGTCTGCATAGGAATTTTCCTACTTCCACATTGGGACCACAGTCATCATTCACAGGGGATGCATCTAGTTTGAAGGCGACTGCAATCCATGCTTCAAAATATTTTCTATTGCAATGGCCATGGGAAATCATTGCGATGGACATCATTGCTAGTTTCAGGGATCTTTTTTGTTACTAGCTCTCAGGTGGTGGGATGCTTCTCTATATATACTATTTCAACTCTTTGAAAAGGGGTTCTGAGTTTGGAGAATATACAAAAAAATTGTGGAAAGACACCAGGCCTTTGTTTTTTTTTTATTGTTGTATTAAGATTCATAGACTGTGCCATTGTTGTTTGGCCTTTTAGTTTCTTAGCTAATTTAGAAAACATTATACTGTGATGTTATTGTATTGAGTAGTTTATTTGCAGAACTTTTATAATTTCAATATAAGTGTGTTGATTCAAACCATGTCTTGAACTCTTCTTTTCAATAAATGTGTATGAAGTTTATTTTATGTTATTTAATGAATTTCTTAGGCTTTTCATCTATGCTCTTTGTTATCTTTGGACATGCAGATTGTTGAACAGACACTTAAATCCCATTTGAAAGGAATATTTACCATGCCCACACCTACATCTTGGTGCATCACCTTAAGTTAGATCTTTATTTTATATATTTTCTTCCTTTTCCCATTCCAAAACCCCAAATACAAAAGAAGCCAAATTCTTTAAAAACCCAGAGGTCACTCAGTTTAACGCAATTGGTCCCCCCATTAACTAAGTTTCCCATAAGGTTGATGCTTGAAAATTTTAGGCATCAACAGTTTCTTTTTCTAGCAAGCCTAGTGGGACTACTTAAATGTATCTAAATCTAAAGTGGGTGTATGAGCCATCGGCCTATTGCTAGATCCCAAATAGCGAATAACCCTAGCCTGCTAGTGTCACCACTAGTAATAGTACGGAACAAAACCTGTCTAGTGAACTTTTTGATCCCTCCACCAACCATGTCATCAATTGCTAACAGAAATTATGTCGCATGGGATGTTGGAAGCCCCCTTATAGCACTAATAGCACCTACCATTTGGGCCCCCATCCTGGCCTCTACTTTAAAATTTGTACCAAAATTCACTGGGGAAGCCTCGAAAACACCATCCAAACACATGCAAGATGTGGCGGATGTGTGTTTGGTGCATGGTATTACCAACCAGAATTTTTTTGCTAAGGTTGTTCGCAGCCTCTTTCAAAGGCAAAGCACTAGATTGGTACCACACTTTGGGAGCCAATACTATTGATACTTGGGATCAGCTCAAAGACCCTTTCTACGAGATATTTTCAAATAATGGAGATTGGTCTTCGCTATATTATCAGTTGGAAACCATAAAGCGAGCCCCTTAGGAGGCCATGACTGAATTTAATGCTCAGTTTCACACAACTTGGCAAAGGATCCAGCTTGCAATCTTCTCACCTACAGATTTGGCATTTATGTTCTATCTGAAGTATCTCAATGCCAACATCTCAGTGATGATCCAATCCCTTGGTGGGAACACCTTGCCAGGTGCATGTAGCATTTTTTTTCACATAGAGAATAATTTGATCGATGCTGGAAAGTTACTGCCCTAACCCACTATGCTTATATTTATAGAGTTTTCTATTCTCACCTAGGAGATAGCATCTACCAGTGCGTCCACTCCTCCCCAATCTATGTATGCATATCCGAGTGCCCCGTACAGTGCTACTTCCATGTCTAATTCTTCAAAAGATGAGATGAGCAATGTCAAGGAGTTGTTGTGGAGCATCTCAAACAAAATAACTACCATCAAGTAGAACCAATACATTCCTTTAAATCCAACTTACCAAAATTATCTAGGTGAAAAATCTTCCAACCAACAAAATTAGTTCTAAGGAGGCTCGCACACAAATCCACAGACTCAAACAAGTAATTAGATGGTTTCGGTACCTACTCCACTATAGAATACTCACTCAAGGTCGAGTAGAGAGTTAACAGCAAGGAAAAATAATGTCGCTGATGACATCAATCCCTGGTTCTCCCCTTTCAACGAAGCGCATATGCCCCAAAATTTCCCACACGACAATCTACAACAAAGAGTGGCAAAATAGTGCAGTCAAGGCATAGTGTCAGATTCAGGAGGTTATGTATATTCCTCTCTAAAAATAGAAAATAGGGTACTCACCATGCAAATGCAAGGAATGTCCCTAAAGCAAGACATAGATATAGCTCCAGATCATGTGCTCTTCTCATGGATGGAAGAAGAGGAAGCGGTGTTTGCAAATGAGGCCTCCACATCAAAGGGCTTGCAAGTGTAGTCTGATTACAATACTCACTCAAAGAGGAGATTCACGGGTGAACCGGTTGTCTCGTAACTCAAAAGTCCCCCTAACCAAACTCCTAGTACCTCTACAATTGCATGATAATTTCAGTTGCGGAAGGAAATTGTTATAACAAGGGCTAAGGAATAGAAGCCTTTAAATCTACCACCATTCAATGTGGTGGAACAATTGAAGAAATCCTCTGCTAATGTATCTCTTTGAGATATTTTAACTATTCTGGAGCAAAATTCATTACTGCAAAAGACCCTACTTGAAGATGCAAGCATCGAGCCAACAAAGAAATCACTCAAGGGAAAGGTCGTTGATTCATCACCTTCAGCCAAAATCCTCACAAATAGTATGGAGGAAGCCTATACCAAAGTCAGAGGTAAGCCAAAACTGAAACCCTTTTTCCTAACTCTTATTGTGGCTAAGAAATTGTTGCATAATTCCATGATTGAATCTGGTGCTAGTACCACAGTCATGCCCAAATAGATAGTTGAAGCCTTAGGACTTATCTATGAACCTTTAAAAAGAGGGGTTATGTCACTTGATGGGAACAAGATTGAAACTATAGGTGTCATTAAGGACCTCCCCTTGACTCTATTATCTTTCCCTAGCATCATAGTTCTACAAGATACCATGATCATAGACGTGCCCCCCATGTTTGGTCTTTGCTTATCCTAGGAATTCACTTCCAAGATAAGCAAATATCTTTCCTTGGACTGGTCACACTTAATCCTCAGGACCAAGCATGGAGCTAAAATGAAGATAGTATTTGAACCTCTACATTCGAAGCATGTGGCAAAGGAAGCCATGATCAACTTTGAGGCCGCTCATAACTCTTTCACCATAGAGGAAATGTATTGTATTGAGCTACTAGAGGATGAGAGGGTGATCAGAGACTGGACTGATTCAGAAGAGGTCCTCTTGAGAAAATATATAGACACTTATCCTTTTGGAAACTATCATGCCACCAGATTGGGAACCTATGTCATCTATGATGAGGATCAAGTGATGTCGAAGTTCATAAAGGAACCTGAGGGTGATCAAGCCTTAGAACTATGGACGCTGCATTTCAATGGAGTGAGATGTAAAGTTAGTGCAGGAGCCAGGATATGTTTGACGTCCCCATCCCATGAAAATACCCTCAGGTCTTTTTGCTTTCATTTTTCCTATTCAAACAATGAAGTTGAATATGAAGGCCTAGTGCAAGATCTGAGTCTTGCAGAACGGTTGGGTGTTAAACAAATAATGGTGTTCGGAGACTCCAAGCTAGTGGTCAATCAAGTCTGGGGGATCTCTGTAGCCAAGAATGTCCACATGAGATCCTATAGATAGAGATTCTAGGACATAATTGAAAGCTTTGAAGCCTTCAATAACTAGACAATGCCCAGAGAGAAAAATCTAGATGCAGATCGCATGGCGGCAATCAGATCTCAATTTGACCCTATTCCCAACTTGATTCATAACATACACTTTATATGAGTGATCATCTGACCAACAATCCTAGATAATGATTAGAGTTGGAAAGTGTTTGAAAGTGATGAACACATCACATCATTCATCCAGTAGTCAGGAGAGTTCGCTAAGCAACTCCAACCAAAAATTGCCAAGGCCTACAAAGTGAAAATTATTCAATTAAGGTCCAACAAGCTTCCAAAAGAATTGGTCACTCTTGAAAACCTATTTGATTGTGATGATGCAAGGAATGACAAGAGGAAGTTTTAAAAAAGTGACTATACTAACCTTTAGGTCACTGATGGAAAGAAGCTTAAGGTCAAAAAAGATGTCCCACAACACGATAAAGAAAGGCTAATTCAATTTTGTAAAAAATATGGAGTAGTGGCCTGGTCATATGGTCACCTCAAGGGATATGATCCCAAAATCATCCAACATACTATAGAACTTTTAGAAGGAGAAAAACCTGTCCGCTAGAAGCAGAGGCTAGTAAATCCAAAGATTGAGGCATTGATGGCCTAGGAGTTGACAAAGCTAATTCAGTCTCAGATCGTCTTCTTGATCAACCACAACACATGGGTGTCCAACCTAGTTCATGTCAAAAAAATGAATGGAGACATCCATCTATGTGTGGATTTCTAGGACCTGAACAGAGCATCCCTAAAGGATCACTACCCCTTGCCTTCCATGGAGTCTATCTTACAAAAAATGGCTGGCTCATAAATGTTTTCTCTATTAGATGGCTTCTTCGATTACAACTAGATCTAGGTAAAAGAGGAGGGTTGACACAAAACTATGTTCACTACTAAGTGGGGAATGTTTACCTATAAAAAAATTCCTTTTGGTCTCTCAAATGCGGGAGCTACCTTCTAGCGAGAAATGGATATTTCTTTTAGAGAATTGATCAACAAGATTATCTTAATCTACTTGGATGATCTGAATACATTCTCTAAGTCTAAGGATGATCATTTTAATCACCTAGAAATGGTTTTTAAAAGATGTCAGGAGTTTGGGGTATCATTGAACCCACAAGAATGTGTTTTTGGAGTCCCGCAAGGAAAATTATTGGGACACGTGGTGTCCTAAGATGGATTGCAATTGACCCAAAGTGGGTAAAGGCAATCAGGGAGCTTCCCCTACCAGTCAACAAGAAGGGAGTCCAATCCTTTCTGGGAAAGGTAAATTTTGTGAGAAAATTCATTTCTAATTTTGTAGGAATAATTAGACCTATTACCCTGATGCTCAAGAAGGATCAATTGTTCAAATGGGAAAAGAGGCCAGAGAAGCCTTTGAGAAGGTTAAGGATGCTATTTCTTCAGCTCTTGTGCTGGTAAATCCAAACCTATCAAAGGATTTCATAATGTATGTGTTTAGTAGAAAATCCAACATTGCTACTATTTGACCCAAAAGGATGATGAAGGAAAGGGAGAAAATACAATAGCATTCTACTCCTAGACCTTAAAATATTATGAAACAAATTACAACTTCATTGAAAGGAAAGCATTCACCATTGTTAAGGGGCTCAAGAAGTTTTGACACCTCATATCTTGCAACAAGGTGATTGTATATGTCATGCATTCTAGTGTGTGTGAATACATTATGGTAGGAGAAATCACAAAAAAGGGCCAACTAGATTACTAAGATCCTCGAATATGACATTGAGGTCAAGCCCACAAAGACCGTTTGAGGGAGAGGACTATGTGAAAATTTGGTGCATGATCAAGAAATGGTAGCCGAAGAGGAACAATCTGAGCTAGTTCTAACGAATGAATCTAAGTTTGAAGGTTGTTGGTTGGAAGATCATATGAGATTCATGCGGACTGGGAAATACCCAATGGGCCTCCCTTCTTAGAAAAGGAGATTATATAGATTGCAGAATAGCAGATATGCACTTATCGAAGGAGTCCTTTTCAAAAGGAACTTCAATAGCATCCACCTACGGTGCATTACCACAGAGCAAGCAAAGAAAATTCTAGGCATTTTTCATAGCAGTCCCACGGGTGGAAACTTCTCTACAAAGACCACCACCATCAAAATTATGTGTGTCGAATATTTCTATCCTACACTATTTAATGACTCACACTCTTTGGTTAAGGGATGTAAAGAATGTCAATTCTTCACAGGAAGAAAAGACTCAGCAATGCCCCTCAATCTAATAGTAGTTGATGAACCCTTCACACAATGGGGGCTTGATTTTATTAGGATGATTAATCCCACCTCCAGTGTTGGACACAAATGGATCCTCATGGCTATAGACTACTTTACCAAATGGACCGAGGCAATTCCCCTGAAGAATGCGACAGAGGCGAAGATTGTGAACTTTCTCGAGGAACTGGTAACAAGATTCGGCCTGCTAAAGACCATAATCTCTAACAATGCCAAGGCTTTCATAGAATCAAAGGTATGTCAATTTGCACTCAATCAAGGCTTATTCTTAAAAACATCTTCAAACTACTACCCACAAGGAAATGGCCTAGTCGAGTTGATGAATAAAAATTTAGTTTGACTCATTAAAAGAATCAGGTCAGAACATCAAAAGAGTGGCATAAGAACCTCCAAGCAACACTCTAAGAAAATAGGATAACTCCTAAGCAAGTCCTTAATACTTCACCGTACGAGCCGGTATACGGGAAGGAAGTGCTACTGCTCGTCTCTATGGAAATTTTTGCACTACAATTGCTCAAGTCTCTAGAGGTGGAACAAAATGGAGCCATGGAGGTCCAGTTGGCCGAGTTGTTGGAGGTGCAGGAAAAAAGATAAAAAGCCCTGACAGCCATGAATAACCACCAACAGGTAGTTAAAAGGTGGTTTGACAAGAAGACCTCTTACTAGGGTCTTAAATACAAAGACCTAGTGCAAAAATTCAATGAAAGGGCCGCAAAGCCTGGCCTGAACAAAAAAATTTATAGCATGTGGGAAGGCCCTTTTTGCATTATTCAATGCAAACAGAATAATGCATTTGAACTAGAAAACATGGAAAAAGAAGCATTGGGGATTCCAATTAACGGAATTTTCCTCAAATTGTTCAATTAAGCTTCATTAATCATTTTTCCAATGTAGATATGTAATTATGTAAATTTCCTTTGTGTTTTTGTTTTTCTGCTCAGTCGATCTTTCAAAATGGAACCCATAATGCAAAAGCGGAGAAAGGAACTCATAGAAGCTGAGAAAAAAACCCATAATGTAGAAAGCAAAAGAGATAGAAAATTGATTAAAAGGTTGTATATTCATTATACGGTATTATATACTTTGGTATTACAATTTCAAAATGACTCTTGGGCCATAATTTTAAAAGTATATATATACTATGTAGTTTTTTGAGTATTTATTAAAATCCTTTCAAGGCATATATACAAAAAATGGAAAAAGGGAAGTCCATTCTTCAAGTAGGAGCATCAACAGCATCAGCGGCATCTGGAACAACATCATTAGCAGGATCATTAATAGTAGTAGGATCATTAATGGCAATAGGATCATCAACAACATCAATGGCAAGTGGTGGAGGATACACAAGGTTTCTGAAATCAGTGTACCACTCCACACCGTAGAACAACACCACGTTGTAGTAGCGTAGCAGGAAGTGGAAAGCATGAGCAACCCTCTGGTGGTGTCCTTCAAGTGTCAGAATGTGAAATCCACTCAAGAATGGAACTCATGGCACCACTGCATCTTCTTCGATGTGTCAGCAGAGGTCGCTCGACGTAGGAAGGCCAAGGCCATACACCTCATCTTCCATAACTTCTCCAAGGCTTCCAAGGTAGTGCTTCGGGAATATTTCCAATGTGAGTCATAGGATCATTGGCTTGGGTACCTGTATATCAAGCAAGGAAGCAATGAAATGGGAGAAAATGTCAATATTAACCCTATACTTGTCCTCAGATATTCTATACAATCCCTCCCCAGTATCCACTTCATTGCTATAATCACCAAAGAATGCTTATTCTCTGTCATGTGTTTCAGACACCTGTTAGAAATTTCACCTAAAAAGGTTGTTTGTGACTTATTGCTAGTGAGCCTAATCAGAGTATTCATTGTGCCTATCTCTACCCAACTATCAAATGCTAATTCCTCCTAATTACCAAGAGCAATTTTGTTGTTGTCTTTGGGTCTATTTATAGAAATAGTTGAGGTACATGCATGTGATAAGCATGATGTTGATCGAGTATTAACGCTAAAATCTCATCAAAAGCCAACTTGAAATTCCCACCGAGAGCAAACTTGAGAATCCCACCCAATTGTGTATGTTGTGTATGAATTGTTGCATGCGAAGTTAAGGAGTAATTAATTAGCTAAAACCGCTGGCAGTCCCAAGTGATCATCCACACAGTCAAGTGCTAATGTGTCACGCTGTGGGAATTTTTGTTTCTCCAAGGATGAACTCAATCTTTTTATGTACTCATTACGCTTTGGGCCTAATCATTATTTTTAGGTTATTAATTGCAAATCATGTGAAAGGTTTTGTATGCCTTCAATCACCAGCTCAATTTTCCAGGAAATCACGCCATAGGACATAATGACTAATCACCATTATGAATTGATGTCTTTTCGAAAAGGAAAAAAAATTATTTCACATGAACAAGAGAGTTGGTAGTACATGTCAAATTTATTGCAAAAAGGAAACAGTTGTCTACAACTCCAAGTCGAGAAAAGACTAAGTGTTGCATGAGAAGGAACAACACTGTGAAGAATTCTCTGAGTACGTTGTTTAGTGCGAAGAGCTTGAAGTGCAGAATTTTCTAAAGAACCCAAGTGAATTGCAGAGAGTTTAAACATTGCTAAGGTCCACAAATTCTTGAAATTGCCCATAATCTTTAGATGGAAGCACAAGGAGAGTGACTCAAAGATTATTTGATACCATGTGTGCCAGACCGATGGTCAACATTTTTTATAACACCTCTTATGCTTCTCCTAGGATGCCAGAGAAGCCAAAGTGGGTCTGCACGCAGGCCATGGACAAGAAAGCTCACAAGGACCAAACCCTGATAACAGAGGAATGGGATAACATTCATGAACCTATCCTTAAAACCAACCCTAAGAGTCTTAGGGAAGCAACATGTGACAAAATGAAGCAGTCCACTAGCCAATAGTCTTTGGCATACAAGCTATGGTTCTACGCTCTCCTGCAGTATATGGTTCGTTTTGTGCATTAATGCCTAGAACTAGTCCATGAATGCATGTAACATTTTAACCCAGATACTAGTGCCTTTAAAGGCTAGGAGATGAGGGTTGTGATCAATGTGGAGGCTATAAGGGATATGTTATGTATCTCTCCCGAAAAGGGCTCTAGAGTAGAAAATATGGAGACATTCACTCCAAAAAAGGGGGAAGAGTTCCGACAGACCAGAGATCTCACTCTGAGCTTTTATAACCAAGAGACCAAAAGGACTAAGGAATATTTTGTGAAGCTGCCATAGATTCTAGTCACACACATTTCTTTTAGCCTATACTTGTAGGAGGCCTTCTCTATGATGGCTTTTTTTTGCGGCATGGATGGTGACAAGTACATGCAAGAGTTTCAAATGGGTCTGCGTTTCCAGTTGAGGAGACAAAATTCTTTGTTCTGGTATGAGTTCGTGAAAGTCATCATCCAAGAAATACTAAGCCAGATCAAAGAATACAACACAAGATAAATTTAGGTTTTTTCTCTCCTCGCTTATATGTTTTTGCACCAGAACCTTGACTTCTTTAGAAAACGTATGGGCTTGGCTATTTTTTATGAACATGGAGTAAGAAGGCCACTTTCTATCTGGACTCCCCTCCTCTCTACAAATTATGATTACTATGCATTTTTAGAGTGCTTCTTGACTCTGATTTTGCAAGATTTTAGTGAAGATGGCAAGCTTTATCGGCTTTCCACCAATCAAATAGGGTGGATGCGGAGTTTCTGTCCTCCTTGCAATTGGTTTCTCAGGGAGGATTTCACTTTCATTAGGTTATGTGGCTTTACCAAGGAGCCATTCTGACTCCCACCATGCGTTACAAATAGGGTGTTGGCCCTTGAGGTGTTTCAGCAACTATCGATTATCGACAAGAACTTTTATAGAGGGAAAAATAAGAATGGTTTTTTCTTCTACCCTTTGAGCTTCAAAATGGTGGTAATGGAAAAAAAGTAGATGCATGGTTTGCTAGAAGCAAAGTTGACTCATGTGGAGTTGGTGTTAATTTGTGACAAGTGGCAATATAACCCCGAAAATGAATTAGCAAACCTGAACGTTAAATTGACTCACAGCTCTCGGCCTTACTAGGAAGCTTAGCGGAATCCATAGTCAAAATAGGATGACCTGTTTGTGGACCTGGCCTATATTCCTACTGAAGATAAGAGGTCATTATGGCTCTCTTTGTATTTTCCTTTGGTGAAGCCTAATGAGAAGCACCAAATGGGGGCCACCCTTCACAATGAATTGGTCAAGCATTGGCAATGGATTCAAGAAAAAATTGCAGCCTTCTAGATTTATCAATAGGAGACAAATTGCCTTGATGCCCCATTCCATGAGGCAAACAAGGATGAAAGATTCGATACTCTTTGGAATAGAGGGCATGATGATACTAACACAAGCAATGATGAGGATATAGACCTAGAGGAGGCTAGGAAATATATAGAAAAGGGAAAGGAGGTGAAACATTCCCAACCATAGAAGAAAGAAAAGGTGACAGAGCAAGCGAACAAGACTTCACTGAAATTGTGTTTGACTACATCACGGTCAAAGGCCTCATTACCACACAATGGACTATGAAAAGACCCAGGGTATCCCAACAACCTTTAGAGGTCATAGACGTGGAAAATTCTCCACCCGATAAGAGGTCGTGCAGGGAAGCAACTTCTAGAGAAGGGTCACAGGAGCCTGCAACGAGGCAAGGATTGGAGTCCTTCATACCTCAGGTATCTTTCTCTCCCTCTTCTTCCTATGCAGTCTTTGGTTACCTCTATTGTATCTTCACCTCCCATTACTTCAAGTGTCATCCTTTCCTTTGCTACTTCCATGGTCACGGGAGGTTTCTCCCAATTCTCCCACATCAGACATGCAGCTTTTACTCCCCTGTGGTTTGTTCCATCATTTTTCGTAGCCCAGTCCAGATTAGCCATTGCTACTCCTTTTACTCCCACTACATTGGCTCTGACTCAACCTACCTAACAAATGGAATCCACTACATCTCCGCTACCGCCACCGCTCCCAATGAGTCCTTCCATTGCTTCCCTAACTAGGCCTTGGTATAACATTCCCCTGCTCTCCCCATTAATGGTCTCTCTACCGAAGAAGAAATCAGTTGAGACCACAACTCTCTCTTTCCCTTTTTCTCTTCCTCCAGGTGCACCCTTCGTTGGCGAATTGATTAAATCACCAGTAGAATTTATGTTAGGGGGTGACAAAACGAAAGTGGCACAGGCTATTAGAGTCCATAAGAGGAAAGAAAACAATGCTACAAAGTCGGTCGAGCCATGCATGCAAACCCTTTTTGATGAAGCTTAGCAGTCATTGCATTTCGCAACTATGCATCTAAAAACCATCAAGCCATATGGAGAGATGCAACCCAAGGACTATATGATGCATGTTGTAGGAATTGATCTATGTGTGGCTCGGTTGCAGGACAAGGTTGAGCTGATGGAGGAAACCCAACGAGTGGTGACTATTGACTTCATCAAATATAGTCACCAACTGAAGAAGAAGGAGGATGAGCTCAAAAATGTCACGGAAAGGATGGAGGTCCTGCTAAAGAAAGAAAAGGTGAGGGAAGCTGAAATTACATGAATATCTTAGCAAGTGCGGGTAGAATGTGCCAAAATTTGGGTAGAACTTGCAAAGTTCTAGTCCATGGATCCCAACCTAGTCGCTAAGCTAAAACAAAAAAACCAAGAATTACAAGACTGGTTGGCACGGGCAGAAGGAGAAGTGCAACAAAAAATTGAAGAGCTTTGGCAGTATCGATCTCAATTAGAGCAAGAAATGTAGCATAAGGATCAGGAGCTGCAGAACAAACAAGAAAAATTTGAGAGGGAGATCAAGGAAGTAAAGCTTTTCCTGAAAAAAGAATCCACAACTAGAGGCCAAGCTAAATAACAACTCACTGAGTTAGGGACTCTATACAGGAACAACTCTCTATTGTGGACAAGAGAATTGAGGAGCTAACACAAGATGTCATGTCGAAGGAGATGGAAATTGGTGCTTTAAAGAATCTTCCCTAGCCTCTTGCTACTCAGTCAGATCTCCTTTTAGTAGCCAAACAACTATACATTTCCTATTGGGAAAAAATCAAGACTTTTTGTTTGACTCTTTAGTCGGTGCTAAAATTCATGGTAGAAGCGACAAGTTTGAGCAAAGAGGTGCATGGAACAATAGAGCAGTTCCCACAGTTCATAGAAGAGAAGGTGCCCAAGGCGAAGAAGTTGTTAGACAAGCTATACACGGTGGAGAATGAAGACCTAGTGAACACAAGGATTGAAGATCGGAGGTCAACTGTCAAGATAGAAAAAGAATTCATCCATTGCCATGGGGTCATCCTTCACACCAACAATTTCTCAACAAGACTGGGTCGAAATATGAATAGTATACGAACAAAATTCTCCCAGCTAACTTAGATAGGCTTTCCCTCCCCGTTTCTTTCTGATGATTCAGTGTCAGTAGCAGAGCATATCATGGAAAAAATTGAGGAGAATTAGCAAGATTTGTCCGCCTTTCAAAATTTTAGTCAACCCCCTACTACTAAGGACATGGAAGGATTCAGCCATTAGATAGTGTGGCTGCTCTTTCAGCTTGAGTCTGGGACCGAGATATCCACAAAGCTACCTTTCAAAGAATTAATTAGTCTACATGAGCTGCAAGAGAATTTGCGCACCATATCAATACCATCTGAGGTCGATTCGCTGCCTTTGCATACTACGGTCTTGAAGCTCTAGCTCTGTTGCCAATGGATAAGGATCTAGTCCTCGAACCAAAAATTTTGGGTTTCCATTCCACAGGAAAAATGCCCCTAGTAGTCACCAAAAGCTATGAATTGAAAATCCCTTGAGCTCCCTTCAGGGTTGATAATATTGTTTTGCTTAGCCTCAACCCATTCCTTATATCTTTGGATATCCCTGGCCCTTTTTGAAGAGTCTTTCCCACTTGTTCCACATGTTCGGCATGCGCTCCTTGCAAGGGTTTCCTCCCTTGCTTCTTTATCGAGCCTCATCGTGCCTCCACATGTCAATAGCATGGGCCTTTGTGCACCCGCTCCCCTTTGCTTCCCTATTGAGCTCCGTCTGCATGCCATGTAGCATCATTTTGTGAGTACCTTTAGTAGACCCATAGTCAACACTTGATATGAAGACTTCTCCACGTGACTTCTCTGCGAGGAGTTTCACCATAAGGAAAGGAGGAATGAACGGTGAGCTTTTCCCTATTGCCACATGTCCTAACCAACTCTCTGGGCGAGCAACACGTGTCTGTATAGGAATTTTTTTGCTTCCACATTGGGACCTGTTATGCCTTGCATAACCACCCTAGTTTGTTGTGGAACAAAATGGGTCCCCCCTATTCTTTTCTTTTCCTTTGGCCTTTGGTTTTCTACCTTGGGTGTTTTCTTTGTCCTGTCGGATCCAGAACTGGGACCAATATCACACTTGGATTTTCATCCAAGTTTTGGTCTTGTTTCGTTCCTAGTTTCGATCCCGACAGTTCCTTGGTCTTGCCTTTTTCTCTGTCAGATCCGGGTCCGAAGCTAAATCTGAACTTTGAACTCTTTTGAAGTTTCAGGTAAAGGTTCCATCCCGATTCTGACTCCGCTTCTCTCTCTTCTTCATTGGTCTTTTTCCTTTGGTTTTGTGTCCTATGCCTTAGGTGTTTTCTTTTCAGCCTTAGGCATTTTTCTTTTTGTTTTGGCAGACCCAGAACCAGAACGGAAACCGAACTTGGAATTCCTTCCAAGTTCTATTTTCTATTCCTTCCCTGGTCCCGATTCTGCCTCTTTTGTTTTTCTACCTCGCGCATCTTTTTGTGTTGTTCTGGCCGACCCGGAACAGGAACTAGGACCGAACCCTGAAACTTTAATTGGTTTCAAGTTCGAGTTCCGTTCCGATCTCGGTTCCGCGTGTTTTGTTCTTTTGCTTTTGTTCCTTTTGTTTTGTCGTGGGGTATTTTTCTCCCCTTTCTTCTTCTCTTTCTTGTCCTTATTCTGTCTTTTTCAGGCATCATTGGAGGTGGGTTCGAAACGGAATCTGAACCTGAAACTTGTAAAAGTTTCTGGTTCGGGTTTGGTTCTGGTCCCGGTTCCGCCTAGTTCATTTCTTCATTTTCCTCCAGTCCCGGTTCTGATTTCTTCTTGGTTCCACCCCCGCCAGTTTTGAAGGAGGGTGTCATTTCTCATTCGGATTTGGTTCTGCCTCCGCCAGAGTTGGTTTTCTTTTTGCTAAGAATTGAATGAAATATTCATAAACAATAGTGTATTTTATATGCTTTGAGGACTAATGTAGGCATTTCTTTTGCAGGATTGAATAGCTCATCTGAGGATATCTCTCAGGGAAGTCAATTGAAGGAAGGCCTCAATCACATTCAACATAAAACTCCTCAAGAAGAAAGTCACTGAGACCTTTCAGGTGTCTTACCGATTGGCAGGGTGTATTATTCATTTGGGATCCACCGGTCACCATGACATCTCAGTCGTCGTAGGGTTTTGTATGTCTCTCTGCTTAGGAAGAAGTCTCGGCGAAAGGGGGTTTGCATCGCTGAGAAGTCTGGCCAACAAGCTAGGGTCTCCCTGAGGTGCTCTTGATTTGATGAAAGGGAGGCTCGGTCGGTGTAATGTCTCACCAATCGAGGGAGGTCTGGCGATAACGGTTAGCATCAGCAAGAAGTCTCACCGATAGATGAACCTCTTGCCGACAATTGTTCACAGCAGCTCTCGGAGAAGGTTTTACATTCGGTGTAGGGTCTCGGTGAAATGAGTTGGTCTCGCTGACATGATTTTTCTGTTGGCATAAGGTCTCACCAACAGGGAGGATATTGCTATAACTCTCGCCGACAAGGTGGAGTCTCATTGAAATATAATGAGCCTGGGAGATTGAATGTTTTTGGTGAAAGGTCACGCCGATACAGCAGGGTCTCGGTGACAGGAGAATAGCGTTGGCATAAGGTCTCACCAACCTGAAGGAGTCTCCTCGACATGAAATGAGCATTCGGTGAAAGAGGTGACTTTGGTATAATGTCACGGTGAAGGAAGAAAGTCTCACTGACAGGAGATAGTATGTGCGAAGGGTCTTGCAGATCTGTCGGAGTCTCACCAAAAGAAATGGTTTGAGCTCAACGAGAGTGGGATGATTTCACCATAGCATCCCAGCGACCAAATAAAGTCTGACCGAAATGAAATGGACTCGATGAGATGTCTCACCGATGGCTGTTAGTCTCACCGAGGGGATTGTGTCCTCGGTGTAATGTTTGAACTCGGTATGAGGTCTCACCGACTTGTGAGGGTCTCACCGAAATAAAAGGAGGGATCGAGCTCAGAGAATAAGAATGGGCTCAGGGAGATGTCTTCCCGAGTGCAATGGTCTCGCCGAGGCGGATTGAGTTCGGGATAACATCTTGCCGACCTGGTAGTGTCTCATCAACGTTTGTTCACAAGGTGGACATCGAAGAGACTCCTGGCCGAATGTTTTGGGCTCACTATGATGTCTGGCTGATGGCGATTGTCTCAGCGACCACAATGGATATCAATATAACTTGTGCACCCCAGTATGAAGTCTCACCGACAGTCATGTGTCATGCCGATAGCTTCCAAGAGAGGAATAATCGCATCGGGGAGACACGATTGGTGTCTCACCGACATGCAATTTTGTGTGAATAGATTTTGACCACCTGGGAGACTTACGTGGAGTTTGTTATAGTAATTAGAAGATGCTAAAAGGACCAACCATTGACTTATTGACTACCCCTGTGAGGAAGATTGACAGAATGCAAATGACATGGACTCATTCTGAGATCAAGGCAATGGATCGACTCGGGAACGATGTTGTTCAGATCTAAAGGGAGGCTCGATGCTGCTTCTAGAGATAGTCAATGTGCAGAAGGATTTGGAGCGGGGAGAAAGGATGAAGGAAAGAAGAAACTATGAGTCACAGTGCAAACTGTGAGGTCTGTTGGCGAAAGGTAGATCAGTATTAATGACAATGCTTTAGAGAATTCAAGGCCGCTCTGTGAAGGAGTTCGAAGATGGACACAAAGGCTAGAGTTAATGTTGTAGCTACAAAAGATCTACAAATCATCCCCAGAAAAATATTTCACCAACATGGACAACGAGGATGCAATTCAATGCAGCATTAACTATATTCAAAATATATGAGGGTCGACCCTCCTGCAACCAAGTGAGATATTTTGTAAAACCCTAAAATTAGGGGCCAACACATTCTTTTTGATATGCTCTGTATATATGCCATTCTTGCCTCTTTTTAAAGGGTTAGAAAGTTAGAAGAAGTTAGCAGAAATAGAGGGGATAATAGAGTAGACAGATCTAGAAATAGATTCTTAAGAATAGGAATTTTAGAAAAGATAGAGGAGACAGAACTGCATCCTGATTCTTTGTAATAGGAGCTTCTTTTTCCTTCTTAGTTAGGAGTTAGATTCAGAAGAAGCTAGTAATGTATCTTTCGATTCTTCTTAGTATAGAGGGAAATGATTTGGAGTCATGGATTCTCTTTACACTGGTGATTGTGCCAGATTTGTAAATATTGCTTATTTGTTTCACTAACAGTAGAAGCAACCAGATTAAAATATACTTCATGTGTTCCAGAATGGATTTATCTTGAATTAATCATTTGATTTGAAAAGCTTTCAAGGAATGAAGTGTTATTTTGTGTTATATTTAAAAGTGGTAACTTATAACTTGTTATTCAAATCAGCATTGTGAATGAATGACACTGTGTGTTAGTCGCAAGTTAATTTTGTTTCGCAGTTTTAGTTAGGAATTCCTTGAAAGGTAACAAGTCTGGTTAAATTGGATGAATTATCATTCTTTTCTATTCCAAAGCTCTGATCTATCTTTTTCTGTTTCTTTAAAAACCCCAGTTAAAGTAGGTTTAAATTCGTGCTTGATCTTAGAACAATCCAGAAGCTCAACACCAGCAGGCCCCTTGAACATTACTGTTACATTGACCAATGAGCAACATCATCATAGTTGAGAACCAACTACAAAGACCTTGGGAGCTAAGACATCCATGTGTTATCTTTCTCTTTCAAGAGAAACAAAATAGCAATATTCTGTTTACACATTGTTGTGCCATCGGACACATCAACAGATCTGGCGCTAGAAGGAGGGACTAGAAGGGAAAACTGGATAAAACTAGGTTTTCCTCCCCATAAAGGTCCCACAAAGTTCTTTGATTAGCTGAAAATCCATCACCTTTGGTCGAACTCAAGACCCCAACAAGATAAAAAATTTGTAAAACTGGGGCAACCATCATACCACCCTTGTCAGCTCTGCTCACTCCACCGGGTTTTTCACCAATACCCCTGTGGATTCCTATCAATCCACCACTGAATCCATCTCAAGTATCATTATAGTTGGTTCAACCCATCCAACAGCTGGCTCAACCACCACCACTGCTACCAATGGCATTTTTTCAGAATAATCCCTCTCCATTGGGGACTATTACTGGAGGTTTTCATGATATGCCTAAAAACCCTGAGAAATTATGTCCTAAGTACATTCATGGAAAATCAAGGAGTGTTGAGGAGCACATACAAGATTTTAAGGATGCTTGCACCAGAGCTCAGATAGCTCACCATGATGTAGTTTGTAGGTTTTTCCCTTATTCCTTAGGGGGCATGGCGTATAACTGGTATCTTAATCTTCCGCAAGGTTCCATTCTAACCTGGACACATTTGGAAAACACTTTCATCAACCAATTCAGGGTTTATGTGGATCTAGCCCTTTTGTACCACCAATTCGCTACCATCAGGAAGGAACCAGGTGAATCCTTGCCTTTATTCAACACCAGGTTTCAACGAATGTATAGGAGACTACAAGACCCCTATCTAGTTACTGAAAATAGTGCCATTCAAGTGTACTTTAGGGTTATAGATCCTTTACTTCGCTTGTTCCTACAAAGGACTTATTAGCCTGTAGACATTGATTCCCTATCCAAAGTCTATCATCTAGTTATCAAGCTGCAACAACAAATTAGTTCTCAACAAGGAAGTTTGGGAGGCGATTTTCCTTTAATAGGGTATCAGATGCATAGCCCAGCCCCTTTATTCAATACTATCCCAAGGATGTCTTCTTCCCATTATGGGCCTATGTCTGAATTGCAAACTCAACCACCTGTTCCATTTTTTGCTAATGGAACTCCTGACTTCTTTCAACAACCACAGGTTCCTCAAAGCCCTCATGGTAATCATAACCAAATTGGAACACCAAATCATGGTGGTTAGCCACTTGTTGCTAAGAGTGTAGAAATTGAAAAGATAGTTCAACTTACAAATGAGGTAGAGACTTTGAAGAAAACACTGTCCCAAGTCACAAATGACATGGCTCAGTTTAGATTGAACCCTTCCCAAAACCAAGGTAATTATCCTAATCAAAGCAATAATAATCAAGTTAATTATCATAATCATAACAACAATCACAGCCAGAGGGGTTATCAGGGCAAAAACTCCCTTAACCAAGGTTATCAAAATCAAAATAGGGGATATAACCAGAGGCCAAATAATAACCGGCAATGGAATACAGGGCCAAACAATGGTGGAGTTTCCCATAATTATCAAGCTAATGAGGAGAGGTCACATACTGCAAATGTGGCTGACCTCAATTTTATGACTAACTGGTGCAGGCTGCATGATACTGCAACCCATTCTAAGGTAAACTACCCTGAAATCGAAAAGATGGTCAAGATGGCACAGGCGGATGCCCAAACATTCCAAGGGAATTCAAACAAAGGAGGTGACTCAGTAGATACAACAATGACTTATGACCTCTTTGAGGAAGAACCCTCATTCCCAAGGCAAGAGGAGAATGAAACAGAGGAAGATTCATATGATTCCCAAGCCTTTCAGACAAAGGGAGAACATTTCTTGAGAAATCAGAATAAGTTTCCATTCACTACATCAGCACCACCTAATCAAATGGTGCCTCTGAATCAAAGTGCTGATAACAATCCTCCTCCACCAAAAGGGCCACCTGACTTCCATAATAGAGGTCATTCACTTGGGGTTGTCAAAAGTAATACAAGTTATAATACAAAATTTGATATTGTTTCTGAGATGCAGAAACATAAAACCTCTTTTTCATACTTCGACATCCTAAAGTGGTGCCCTACCTAAAAGGAGATAGTGTTGAAAGCTTTGGAGCAAGATGACAAATCAAAAGGGAAAAACAAGGCGACACCTGCTGAGGACGTGAACATAGCCTTGTACAAAAACAAGGTAGGTACTTCACCATTTCTTTTGAGTTTAAGAATTTGTGGGAAGAACCTACATAATTGTCTGTTAGATTCAGGGGCTTCAGGCAATGTTATGCCATTTTCCATATGCAAGAAGTTGTGATTAAACCCTATTCAAACAAACAAGAAGGTCATCCAACTTGACAAAATGGAGGTTAATGTAGTGGGAGAGTTGAGAAACATACATGTGCAAGTAGGGTCAGACCCTAGGGTTCAAACCAACATAGACATTCAAGTAGCAGACATTCCTGAGACCTATGGTATGTTGTTGAGCAAAGATTTTATGAAAGGTATAGGGGGATATCTCTCCCTTGACTTTTCACATATGTGGCTACCATGGAGGGGAGTGCCCACTCAGATTAGGATTGAAAGTGAACCTCGCCTCAAGCATGTCATCACTGGGTATGATTTCCCCAATGAGGTAGCTTACTTTGAAACTGGGATAGGGGTTTATAAAAGAGAGAAAATTTTGACCTTTTCTATCCTTGATCCTAAAGAACTGCCAATACAAAAGTTCCTCGATTCTATTATTAACGAAAACCAATAGGCATTGATCAAGAAGCTGCAACATGATCAATTGGTCTTAGGGGAAGATATTGATTTGCAAAGTCTTCTACTCCCTAATTGGTGGAGGGTGCATTACCAAAATCATTCTAAATTGACTTGCCAACCCTACATTAGCATTTTAAATCATGTTTCCCAAGGTAGGGAAGCTAGCTCAAGTCACCCTAAAGTCGTTGCAGATCACTTGTCATTTGAATCCAAGGAAGTAATAATGTTAATCAGGGATAGGATACCTTCAAAGGAAGTTCCTTCTCAAATTGAACCTACCCCAGACACATTTCCAAATCAGCATATTGATGAGGAGCAACCCCAAGGTTTGTTTGACACCCCTGCACTCATGAATATACCAAAACCCAAGGGGTTAACCAAAGGTACAAATGACTATCAGAAGGATAGCCACAAATTATATGATATAGTTGGGTAGGAATTGGAAATTACACCCGAGGAACCCATTGAACACTTTTTATCAACATTTGATGCAAAAGATCAAGTAACCCCACCTCTGGCTCATCCTATCCAAATGCCCACAATAACCTCCAAAGGACCAACCCCAGCTCACAATCAGCTATGGACCCTCACGTTTGATGGATCCAAATCCAAGATAGGTTGTGGTGTTGGGATTGAGCTAACCAGCCTGAAAGGGAAAACCTTCTTTGCTTCTTACAGGTTGCAGTTTGGATGCACTAACAACGTAGTAGAATATGAAGCTCTAACTCAGGGGTTGATGTTCGCACATAAGAAGAAAATCACAGCATTGATGGTCAAAGGAGATTTAGAAATTGTTATCAGGAAAGTGCGCAGCCAATATACATGTCACAATAAAAGGTTGGCAGCATATAGGAATCGGGTATGGAACCTAATTGAAGATTTTGATGCTTTCAGGATTAGTTTAATCCCTAGAGAGGAGAATCAGATAGATAATTCATTAGCTGTTGCTGTGAGTACCCTGGAACCCATGTAAGGTTCCAAGCTTAAGAGATTCTCAGTGGAATTAATTTCCGCCCCTGTGGTTCCTGATAATGGCAGAAACTTTCAAGTCTTTGATGATGATCGACATATTCTTGCTTTTCTAGCAAGCTCAGATGTTTTCGAATGATAGATCATTGATGAGTCCAACAGAGATCAAGAGGATTGGAACCCTGAAGATTGTGATAAGGAAGGGGTCCTCAATTTAAAAAGCAATAGAATTCCCAAGGGAATGGTGGCCTTGGAAAGAATTTTTGACTCAAACCCAAGGGCTCGAGAGAAGATATCAGCTGAAGATAAAGGAGGTGAATATGAAATTGTTAACCTAGCTGATTATGGCCCTAAAAGAAATGTTTACATAGGGAAAGCTTGCCCTGAAACAATTAGAAAAGATATACTGAGGGCCTTGAAGAAAGATATTGTTGCGATAGCCTAGGGGTATGAGGATTTAAAAATATTTGATGCTTCTATAATGACTCATACTATTCCTTTGAAGCCTGAAGTTAAGCCATTTCGACAGAAACAATGCCCTGTCAATGCCTTGATTGAACCATTGATATTTAAAGAAGTTCAGAAATTGCTTTCTGCAAGGATAATCTTCCCGGTACACCATTCAAAATGGGTGGCTAACTTAGTCCCAGTCCGTAAGAAAAATGGAGAGATCAGGCTATGTGTAGACTTCAGAAATCTGAATAGAGCTTCTGAAAAAGATAATTACCCACTTCCTTCTATGGATGAAGTCTTGCAAGCTGTCAATGGATCTCAGATGATATCATTCCTGGATGGTTACTCTGGGTACAATCAGGTAATGGTTAACTATGAAGATCGAATGAAGACAGCCTTCACTACAAAGTGGAGAACATTTGCATACAGAAGGATGCCATTCGGTCTGATAAACACTGGAGCAACTTTTCAGCGTGCCATGGACATAGCATTCAAAGACTTAATCGATAAATGCATTATTGTTTACATGGACAACCTGACAGTGTTCTCCAAGGATAGACTTAACCACGTTGTAGACTTAGCCAAAGTTCTTCAAAGAAGTATCCAGTATGGAGTCTCCTTGAACCCTAAAAAGTGTGTGTTCAGTGTTCAGGGTTTCTGAAGGGAAGCTTTTGGGACACGTAATCTCTGAAAGAGGAATATCAATCAATCCAGACTGATTTGAGTCCATTATGAAGATCACCAGGCCAGGAAGCAAGAAGGAGATGAGATCTTTCTTTGGAAAGATCAACTTTGTGAGAAAATTCATCATGGGTTTTGCAGAAATTGTGAAACCACTGAACGAAATGATGAAGAAAGACACCAAAACATAATGGAGTGATGAGGCAAAGGCCATGTTTTCACAAGTCAAGTGATCCATTTCAGAAGCTCCAGTCCTCACTAGCCCCGACTACTTGAGACCATTCTATATTTACTCTTTTGCTTCTGAGCATTCCTATGCAGCTGTCTTAACTCAACGAAGAGGAGAGGCATAGGAGAGGCCAATCGCTTTCATGAGCTCTCCATTCAAAAATTCTGAAGTTAAGTACCCACACCTTGAAAAGAAAGATTTTGCGCTAGTCAGGGTTGTCAAAAAGTTCAGACACTACATTCTCCGAAGTCATATTATTGTTGTAGTCCCTGATGCAGCTGTGAAGTCCCTACTCATGCAGAGCGAGCTGGAAGAAAAAAGAGGGAAATGGATGGCCATTCTACAGGAGTTCGACCTAGAAATACGCCCTATGAAACTTGTTAGAGGTACAAGCCTATCTAATTCTATGGTGAATGCTAGTGACAACATCATTTGTCAGCAATACACAACCCAGTCCTTCTCCAATGACCCTTGGTATGCGGATATCATCAGTTTCATTCTCAACAATCGATGTCCAAAGGGAATGAATGCCACTTAGAGGAGAGTGCTGAGAATGAAGAGCTCTCATTATATTCTTAAAGGAGGATTACTATACCGGAAGAATTTCAAAGGAGTGTACCTACAAGGCCTTGATCAGCAAGAGGCTAAGAGTGTGATCACTGAATTCCATGGAAAACACGGCACAGGACATGGTTCTGCAAACTGATTGGCTCACCATATCCTCATATCTGGTTATTACTGGTCGTGTATGTTCAAAGATGCCTATCAGCATATAAAAACATGTCACATATGTCAAATCTCTGCATGAAAAGAATGCCATTCAGCTATGCCCTTGCAGCCTGTCTACGAGGTAAGACCATTTTCCCAATGGGTGCTGGACTTTATCAAGGTCATTAACCCAAATTCTTCTATAGGACACAAGTTTATTTTGACTGCTACTGATTACTACACAAGATGGACAGAGGCTATACCCTATAAGAATAGCACAACAGAGGTAGTGATCAAGTTCCTCACCAAATGCATCACCACGAGGTTTGGGATACCCTTCGCTTTGGTATGTGACAATGGCTTTTCCTTCTCTTCTACTGAGTTTATTTCATGGGCTTACGATCACAAAATTGTTTTAAAGTATTCTTCAAACTATTACCCACAAGGCAATGGAGTTGCAGAATCAACCAATAAGAATCTCTTAGGGATAATTAAGAAACTATTAGAAAACAATCCTAGAGACTGACATACCCAACTAAGATTCATGTTATGGGCAGATAGAACTAGGATCAAGGCTGCTTTAAAGACCTCACCATTCAAGCTAGTGTATGGGCAGGAGCCTATGTTCCCTATTCATTTTCAAATACCTATCCTTGAGTTCATGCGGAAATTCTATTCTAGTGATGATAGGATAGAGGTAAGATTAGCTGCCTTGCTAAAATTAGAAGAGCAGAGAGATGTCGCCTTGCAGCAATTCTTTAGACATCAGGCTGTTGTCAAACGTTGGTTTGACAAAAGAGCCAAAATCAAGGCTTTCAGGATATCAGACCTTGTGTTGCTATAGGATAAAGCTAGTGAAAAGAAGGGCAATCACCAGAAATTCGACAAGCTCTGGTTGGGTCCCTATCAGATTGCTGAGATCCTAGGAGAAAATTCTTTCAGAATGAGTAGTTTAACTGGAGAACCTGTTCCCTTGCCCATCAATGGGCAGTTTCTCAAACATTATTTCGAGTCGTAAAGCTTGCTAATTCTATTCTGCGTGTAAATAGTTTCCTGTTCTTTATGTAAATAATTTGTTTGTTTCCTGTTTGTAAATAATTTGCTTGTTTTGTTTGTAAATAGTTTTGTTGTTATTTGTTCTTTCTTTCTTTCTGTCCTTTCACTTCCTTTATTGTTTGGTTTCTGTCTTGTTTTGTTCTTTGGGGTTCATCTATTCTTTCCACCTTTAAATAGTGGGTTGTTATCTGAAGTGTACTTTGGTTATTGGGACGGGAGTGGTTTAGATATTTTTAGGTTTTTTGATTGGGTGATTTTGTCCTAAATTCTTTGTTTTATGCCCATTGTCAACATGAGTTGTGGAAAGTTTTGAAATCAAGGTGCAAAGTAAATAACCTTCATTAGCTCCCCTGAATCTGTCACAAATCGTCAAAGATCATCTCCTCTTGTAATGGTATATTTGTCCTAGGATGATAGTGTTGTAAGATTTGGGTGAAAAATCTGATTTCCCAAGTGATGTTATGAGGTCCATGGTAGTTTTCAACTTGGAATAGATGTTAAACATCTGACATATTGAGAAAAAATATATTTCTTTTTTTGGAATATCTGAAACTCTATGAGAAGAAAAAAAGGAAGAGAGAACTATTTAAAGAGAAAAGAGGACTCAATATGAATGGGTGATTCTAGTATCTCTATCGAGGCTATAGACGCCTGGCTGGCAGTACAGAAATGTTGTGAGAAAACTAGAGGTATCTCCGTCGGGGCTATGGATGTTTGACTGGCAACGGAGCAATGCCCAGGATATCATTGCACAACAGCTAAAGGGAATCAACTCATGTAACTCAAGTCTTGCACATTGTTTTTCAAAGATGAAGAAAAATTTATAAAAGAGTGATGCACCATCAAGCACACACACATAGATTCAGGGGTAGTCATTGTTTATTTACATTTGAGATTCTAGCTCAACCTTGGTTGCTAAAACTGACCCAACTAGAGTTGTGATGCTCATAAACTAGGAGCTTTGGGTAGCTGAATCCTTCAGTTTCTTGAAAATGGTTAAACCATTTTCCCAGCCGAGTCGCCATTTTTTATGCCTTGCATAACCACCCCAGTTTGTTGTGGAACAAAATGGGTCCCCCCATGTTCTTTTATTTTCCTTTGGCCTTTGGTTTTTTGCCTTGGGCGTTTTCTTTGTCCTATCGGATCCCGAACCAGGACCAATATCGAACTTGGATTTTCACCCAAGTTTTGCTCTTGTTTCGTTCCTGGTTCTGGTCCCGACAGTTCCTTGGTCTTTCCTTTTCCTCTGTCGGATCCGGGTCCGGAGCTAAATCTAAACTTTGAACTCTTTCGAAGTTTCAGGTTCGAGTTCCATCCCAAGTCCGACTCCGCTTCTCTCTCTTCTTTGTTGGTCTTTTTCCTTTGGTTTTGTGTCATGTGCCTTAGGTGTTTTCCTTTCGGCCTTGGGCATTTTTCTTTTTGTTTTGGCGGACCCGAAACCAGAACGGAAACTAAACTCAGAATTCCTTTCAAGTTCTATTTTCTATTCCTTCCCTAGTCCCGATTCTGCCTCTTTTGTTTTTCTACCTCGTGCGTCTTTTCGTGTTGTTTTGACGGACCTAGAACAGGAATTGGGACTAAACCCTAAAACTTTAATTAGTTTTAGGTTCGGGTTTCATTCTGATCCCGGTTCTGCATGTTTTGTTCTTTTTCTTTTGTTCCTTTTGTTTTTCATGGGGTATTTTTCTCCCCATTCTTCTTCTCTTTCTTGTCCTTTTTCTATCTTTTTCGGGCGTCGTCGAAGGCGGGTTCAGAATGAAATCTGAACTTGAAACTTGTAAAAGTTTCTGGTTCAGGTTTGGTTCCGGTCCCAGCTCCGCCTGGTTCGTTTCTTCATTTTCCTTCGGTCCCGGTTCTAATTTCTTCTTGGTTTCGCCCTCGCTAGTTTTGAAGGAGGGTGTTGTTTCTCGTTCGGATTTGGTTCCGCCTCCACCAGAGTTGGTTTCCTTTTTGCTAAGAATTGAAAGAAATATTCATAAACAATAGTGTATTTTATATGTTTTGAGGACTCATATAGGCATTTGTTTTGTAGGATTGAATCGCTCATCTGAGGATATCTCTCAGGGAAGTCAACTGAAGGCAGGCCTCAATCACATTTAGCATAAAACTCCTCAAGAAGAAAGTTGCTGAGACCTTTCAGGTGTCTTGCCGACTGGTGGGGTGTATTATTCATTTAGGATCCACCGGTCGCCATGACATCTCAGTTGTCGTAGGGTTTTATATGTCTTTCCGCTCAGGAAGAAGTCTCAGCAAAAGGGGGTTTGCATCGCTGAGAAGTTTGGCCGACATGCTAGGGTCTCCCTGAGGTGCTCTCAATTCGATGAAAGGGAGGCTCGGTCGGTGTAATGTCTCACTGATCGAGGGAGGTCTTGGCGACAACGATTAGCATCGGCAAGAAGTCTCACTGACAAATGAACCTCTTGCCGATAATTGTTCACAGCAGCTCTCGGAGAAGGTTTTACATTCGGTGTAGGGTCTCGACGAAATGAGCTGGTCTCACCGACATGATTTTTTCGTTGGCATAAGGTCTCACTGATAGGGAGGATATTGCTATAACTCTCATCGACAAGGTGGAGTCTCACTGAAATATAATGAGCCTGGGGAGAATGAATATTTTCGGCGAAAGGTCCTGCCGATACAGTAGGGTCTCGGTGATCGGAGAATAGTGTCAGCATAAGGTCTCACTGACCCGAAGGAGTCTCCCCAACATGAAATGACCTCTCGGTGAAAGAGGTGACTTCGGTGTAATGTCACGGTGAAGGAAGAAAGTCTCACCAACGGGAGATAGTATGTGTGAAGGGTCTCGCTGATTTGTCGAAGTCTCACCAAAAGAAAGGGTTTGAGATCGGCGAGAGTGGGATGATTTTTCCATAGCGTCACAGCAACCAAATAAATTCTGACCGAAATGAAATGGACTCAGTGAGATGTCTCACTGATGGCTGTTAGTCTCGCCGAGGGGATTGTGTCCTCGGTGTAATGTTTGAACTCGGAATGAGGTCTCATCGACTTGTGAGGGTCTCACCGAAATAAAAGGAGGGCTCGAGCTCAGATAATAAGAATGGGCTCGGGGAGATGTCTTCTTGAGTGTGATGGTCTCATCGAGGCGGAGTGAGTTTGGGGTAACATCTTGCCGACCCGGTAGTGTCTCATCGATGTTTTCTCACAAGATGGACATCAGAGAGACTCCTGGCCGAATGTTTTGGGCTCACTATGATGTATGGCCGATGGAGATTATCTCAGTGACCACAATGGATATCGATATAACTTGTGCACCCCAGTATGAAGTCTCACCGACCGTCATGTGTCACACCGATAGCTGCCAAGAGAGGAATAATCGCATCGGGGAGACACGATTGGTGTCTCACTGACATGCGATTCTATACGAATAACTTTTGACCACCCGAGAGTCTTACGTGGAGTTTGTTCCACCAATTAGAAGAGGCTAAAAGGACCGACCATTGACTTATTGACTACCCCTGTGAAGAAGATCAGCAGAATGCAAACGACATGGACTCATTCTGAGATCAAGGTGATGGATCGACTCGGGAATGATGATGTTCAGATCTAAAGGGAGGCCTGATGCTGCTTCCAGAGATAGTCAATGTGCAGAAGGATCTGGAGCGGGGAGAAAGGCCGAAGGAAAGAAGAAACTGTGAGTCACAGTGCCAGTTGTGAGGTCTATTGGCGAAAGGCAGATCGATATTAATGACAATGCTTTAGAGCATTCAAGGTAGCTTTGCGAAGGAGTTCGAAGATGGACACGAAGGCTAGAGTTAATTTTGTAGCTGCAAAAGATCTATAGATCATCCCCAGAAAAATCTTTTACCAACATGGACAGCAAGGATGCAATTCAATGCAGCATTAACTATATTCAAAAGATTTGAGGGTCGACCCTCCTACAACCAAGTGAGATATTTTGTAAAACCCTAAAATTAGGGGCCAGCGCATTCTTTTTGATACGCTCTATATATATACCATTCTTGCCTCTTTGTAAAGGGTTAGAAAGTTAGAAGAAGTTAGCAGAAATAGAGGGGATAATAGAGTAGATAGGTCTAGAAATAGATTCTTAAGAATAGGAATTTTAGAAAAGATAGAGGAGACAGAACTACATCCTAATTCTTTGTAATAGGAACTTCTTTTGCCTTCTTAGTTAGGAGTTAGATTCAGCAGAAGCCAGTAATGTATCTTTCGATTCTTCTTAGTATAGAGGGAAAAAAATTGGAGTCATGGATTCTCTGTACACTGGTGATTGTGCTAGATTTGTAAATATTGTTTATCTATTTCACTAACAGTAGAAGCAACCAGATTAAAATCTACTTCATGTTGTGTTCCAAAATGGTATTTATCTTGAATTAATCATTTGATTTGAAAAGCTTTCAAGGAATGAAGTGTTATTTTGTGTTATATTTAAAAGTGGTAACTTATAATCTGTAATTCAAATCAGCATTGTGAATGAATGAAACTGTGTGTTAGTCGCAAGTTAATTTTGTTTTGCAGTTTTAGTTAGGAATTCCTTGAAAGGTAACAAGTCTGGTTAAATTGGATGAATTATCATTCTTTTTTGTTCCAAAGCTCTTATCTATCTTTTTATGTTTCTTTAAAAACCCCAGTTAAAGTAGGTTTAAATTCATGCTTGATCTTAGAACAATCCAGAAGCTCAACACCAGCAGGCCCCTTGAACATTATTGTTACATTGACCATTGAGCAACATCAGCACAGTTGAGAACCAACTACAAAGACCTTGGGAGCTAAGACATCCATGTGTTATCTTTCTCTTTCAGGAGAAACAAAATAGCAATATTATGTTTACACGTTGTTGTGCCATTGGACACGTCAACAGGACCATAGTCATCATTCGCAGGGGATGCATCTAGTTCGAAGGCGACTGCATTACATGCTTCAAAATATTTTATGGTTCAATGGCCATGGGAAATCATTATGAAAAACATCATTGCTAGTGCTAGGGATCTTTTCTATTACTAGCTCTCAAGCGGCGGGATGTGTCTCTACATATACTGCTTCAACTCTCTGAAAAGGGGTTTTGAGTTTAGAGAATATCCAAAAAAGTTGTGGAAAGACACCAAGCCTTTGTATTTTTTTTATTGTTGTATTAAGATTCATAGATTGTTCCATTGTTGTTCAACCTTTATGTTTCTTAGCTATTTGACAAAATATTATATTGTGTTGTTATTGTACTAAGTAGTTTATTTGTAGAACTTCTATAATTTTAATATAAGTTTTCTAATTCAGACCATGTCTTGAACTCTTCTTTTCAATAAATGTGTATGGAGGTTATTTTATGTTATTTAATGAACTTCTTGGGCTTTTCATCTATGCTCTCTATTATTTTTAGACGTGTAGATTGTTGAACGGGCCCTTAAATCCCATCTGAAAGGAAGATTTACCATTCCCACACCTACATCTTGGCATATCATATCTTCTAGAAATAGAAGTGGAATATCAATCCAAGTTATCAATGTTGTTTGAAAATACCAAAAAAATAGTTATGCTTTGAGTCAACTAGTCTAACTATGTGGTCTTTGCATGTGCAACATAGGCAAGGCTTATCTCTAATCATCCCTCAAGGCCCTAGGTCAGTCCCCTTAGATTTCTATCATGCTTTCTTCCAACTTAGTCAAAAAATACAAAATCCAAAAAAAATTCACAAATGACAAAATCCAAAAAACATTTAAAAAAAATAGAAAAAGACCAAAAACATGTTCCAATCAAACCAATCAAACTACGAGCCTCTATGTGTACAATGAAGGAAAGACTTATCTTTTATGAGCCCCCGAGGTCCTAGGTTAGTTCCCTAAAAGTAGCAAAAACAACATCATAAAACTCAAAAAATCAAAAATTCCTAACTTCATCATCACAATTTGCAATAAACTTTTCATCCATAATAAACAAATCATCATCTTCACCCTTTGACAAAATAGACAAACAAACAAAGCAAACATAAAAATCTAGTTCACTTTCAAGCAAACAATCACAAAGCTTTGATTACAAAACAAACAAAAACAATGCCAGAGTATTAACTACCTATCTTTTTGACAATTTAGTAACAACATCTTGAGATATTCCTTAACGAATTTGATCCTATGATAGACATGATCAACAACGGATAATAGCCTGAAACCTCAAAACAAATATGGCAAGTGATACTGCAACTTTGGTTTTATCTTTTTTATAGTCTTATCTTTATGATTTTTTTTATTGACTCATTCCCAAGATCTCTTAAGGATGTCCATAAGGATTTAGAGAAGGAATGGGGGCCATTGAGCATCATTTTGGTTTGTTGTTTGTAAGATATTGTTTTAATACTACCACGAAAAATACTTTCTTTATTAAATGTATGAAAGTTGTTTTATAAACAATTCATGTAGAAGTTGCATGTTAGGTACTTCGTACCTCTCTGTGTAACTAGTCCAAAAGTCTTAAACACAACTCAACCATATATTTTAACCAAAGTTTTCATATGTTTGGTATGAGCAAGAATATTTTTTGTATGTTGAGTCAAATTCCACGCAATAGATACAAAGTCACCTTGGTTCTTAATACTCTGGTGCATCATATATTTTTTTTGCATCAAAAGGGGTTGTTAAAAATGTGAAGCCTCCAAGCAAAGCAAAAGCAACTCATTAGTACTAACAACATCAAATTTATATATCCATCATCAAATATTTCTTCTAACTAACATCCATCCTACATCACAATTTCATTATTACCACATCCATTTTGCATCCACAATGTCATCAAAACATATCATGATGATAATAAAGCAATGAAAACATCATGTATCATGTATAAGGCATAGATCCACCATATATCACCATTCATCATATACATCAATAAAACATCATATATCAAAATGATATGTCAATCATCCATTCATCCACACCATATGCATACATTAGAAAAGTACACAAAACATATATAAATATACATCATCATACATCGTCATCCATAAATCACCACATAAAGACATAATAAAGTTGAATTGAAGCATGTATATCTCATATATATCATCATAAAAAGAGGAGAATGTCACAGTACATCATCATCATGGAAACATGTGTGGTATGATAATACCAAAATATACATATATATGAGGCCTCAGCTGGGCCAATGAATATATATACAAAATCATGTCTACAATATAAGTCTTTTAATAACATCATAAAGATCAAGTACAAATATGACACCCCCCGATAGGAAGAGGAGGACTCTAAAGACCGGGCTGCAAATCACCCTCTAGATCTGGTTGTTTGACAGAGTGCCCACCTGACTCAGCACCACCCCCCACAACAGTAGGCTCTCCAAATTGTGGGTGTCACTGTGCTCTAGAAATAGAGGCCTCATACAGAGTCTGATAATATGTCGACATCTATAACAACCAATATCACTTAGCTCGTATACTATCACACTCTATCCTCAACAACGAGACGATGCCCAATCTTTGTGTCTCACTCCACCCAAAAACCATCTCTCTTGCCAAGCAGTGTCTCTCTCCACTGACAATGTGGAAATCTTTGCCTTTGTGGCCTATCACTGCACTATCACTGCAACTAACTATGCACCTCCATCCCTAAGTGGTGGAGGGGGAAATGGAACCTATCCCTAATCCTGCATTTGATCACCATGTCCACCCTAGGCACCATCCTATCAAGCCCTACCAAGCTGCTCTACTAAAAGCTCGAGGTGTTGTCTCTCACCTCAATGATCTATGATGTCTACCCTACCCACCGCAAGATTACCACCAGGATTTGTGAATCTCAGAGGAACACGTTGTGCCCACCACTGATCATAATCGGGAGTAGTAGCTGGATCTGCTAAGCCCACTAGCCAACCCCATCCAATTGGGGCAAGAGCTCTGAAGGTAGCAACAACAACATCTTGATCAGCCTGCAAACCCTAAACATGGACCTCTCTAGTGGTCTAACCAAGCTAAGCCTCATAAGTGTCTAGAAATCAACCCTGTCTCTTTCCAAACTACCTACAAACCTTGTTAGGAAGATATCTATCCAAAAGAGAGTGTGAACAACCGATCAACCATCTAGTTTGTCTATAGTATACCAACTTCTCATAATCGTTGAGCCAGGCCTCACAATCCATATAAGGTCTCCATACAAAACCTGGCATATCATCGAATACACGGCATTAGTAGGAAAGTTGTCTAGGCAATGAATAATGCAAACAATCTATGTAATGATAAGAGTAGGGATTCTTAGTAGTACGATCTAGTATACCATTCAACCAAGTCACTAAGATATGCTCCCAGGCCCATACATGAAGAAGAGAGACACCAGCGGAAATAGATTCCCCGCCATGATATGCAACCTCAAGCATTTCTCCATATAGGTGGGCAAGAAGACATGGAGCCCATCCATATCTGGTACCATGCTTGAACATCTACTCAATACATATACCCCATCCCACAGGAAATTGATGGCCTCCCCTATCAAGAACAACAAGCCTTGACACCAAACCACAAAGAATAAGAGAAATAGGATCAACATTGCCAAAAAAATTTAATAAAATAATCTCCAACTGTTGAACCTCCAGATGTCTCACACCAAGAATGCGACACATAGCACGGGTACCCTATCGAATGGAGTATGTAATGAGCTCTACATGAATGGGTATGTGAATGATCCTCCACACATCCTCAAGAGTAATGGTGGCCTCCCATGTAGGTAAATGAAACAAAGAGGTCTCTGAGTACCCCCTCTCTACAAGTGCATTCATCATCATGCTATGACATCTGATGGTGGGCATGTAACAAGTGTACCGCAACTCGACAGCATCTAGGAAATCTTGCTCTAGCTCATGAAACCCGACAATCAAGTCAAACAAATCACACAGTCATCACTCCCTCAACTTAAGTGGATAAAGGACCACTTACAATCATTCAACACATGATGTTAAGGATTCACTAAGAAAACAAAAAATGAACTTCAAAATGACAAACAAAGAGACCTATTGTTCCAAATGGTCAAAAGCGAAGAATTTTTAGCAAAAGCAATGAATTTTTGGTTAAAGGCACAAGAAACAACCAAAAGCGATGATTTTTTATCAATAAGCAAGTAAAAATTTCAAAAGCACCAAAATCAAAAGCAAAGAAGTTTATCAAAGGCAAAAATTGATCACAAGAGCAACTAGAATGAAGCACATAAAACAAAGGCGAAAAACTAAGTCAAAGGAGAATTTCAAAAGCAAGATTTTTACAAGGTCAAAATCACTAAAACTGAAGCAAATACGCTAGATTCCTAAATCTTGTGCTATCACCTAAGTTGACTTTGTGCATTAATTACAAAAACATAGAAAGACAAAAATGAAGATCGAGAGGGTACATACCGGGGCACCGATGCTTGTAGGCCATCCAAACTCTCGAACCAAGTCTGCGTGATGTGGGGTTCCTCGAATCCTCACCATAGCTCCTCAACAAATGACAAAACAAGAAAACCAGAGGCAAGAATTCTCTATAGGATCAAAATGCAAATGAAAAAATTAGAACCCTAATTACCTATTTTAACCCCCAAAACCCTAATTTTTACTTAGGAAAGCTTCCTAGGAATAAAATCAGGAGCTCCTGGGAACATTTGAACGAGCAACAAAAGACTTATAGACTTAATTTTTCACACTCTACACATCAAAACTAAAATAGAACAATGTCTTGAACCTGACCTCAAAATCAAAAAATTTGGCCAACCTCTCGCAAGGGTAGCACAAAGTCCTACCATCATTCCACTGACCACCAAGGCACAGTAGGGCATATAAAATTTTTCAAAACTTGATCTAAATATCGAATCTTCAAAATAAAGCAACCAATTTACTTTGTCTCAAAGAGGGGGAAAATGTAGACATATAAATTTGACCTAACACCTATCACACACTTTAAATGACATTTTCACATCATTAGCATCATGTTATCATTGAATATCATTGCATTTCACATAAAAAGCATCAAAAACCCTAAATTCCTCTATTAATTGAATAATTATACATTATTTAATTCATTCATTTTTCACCATTTTTGATGACTTAAATAAATTTTATTTATTTAATAAAGTCCTAAAACCCTAATTTTTGTTATTAATTGAATAATATGACAATATTTAATTAACTCACTTTTTCATCAAATTCAACCAATTAAAATAAATTTCATTTGAGTATGTGCAGGATCATCATGGAAAAAATAGGCCCTTAAGTGGTGAAAAATTCAAAAAAATCAGAGTTAGGCAACTTGAGGTAAAAATTTAAATAAGTTATCTATATTATTTCAAAAATATGTAAGAATAGAATCTATAGAAAATTGAATGTAGTTTCTAAATTACTAGATTTATTTTTAAATATATTTGGTGAAAATTTGAAATTTCAATGTAGTAGTACTTAAATTTTAGGGAAAAAATAAGTAGGTGTCTGTCTAACCACCCTAACCACAATAAAATGATAATATTTTTTATAATATTTTAGATATAAGTAGAGGACTCATGTCCCATGTGATGCATATTTTTTATTTTTTTCCAAGTAAGTAATTAATTATGAATTTTTTATAACTTTTAAAAATATAAAACTCATGTCTAACCACCTTAACTTGGTCAAAACTTCATGAAATTTAATTTTATCTTTTTTAATCCTATAGTATGTGAAGCATAGAATGTGACACATGTTTCGGATTCAGAAAATGTGATACCGTTTGAAAGCTATAGATTTTTTTCAATCAGCCTATCAATCAGGACTTTAGTCGTAATTCAAATAAAAAATGAATAATAATTATTTATTAAATTCAAAGTAAATCATAATTTATGTTGGTGGAAAGCTAAGAATTTCCTTTAAAAACCCTTTTCATTTCATCAATTTTGGGTAAAAAAAAGTCATCACCACATACCCTACACATACCCATCATATCACCACTTTTTGGCCCATCATAATCCTACACATACCCATTTATTTAATCTAACTTTATTCCTCCCAATTAATTAAATAATACCAATTATTTAATTATGTCGCTAATTCAATTTTTTCCCCTAACTCGATTAAATTATTAAATCATAATAATTTAAATTATGTCACTTTCCCTCCAAATTTGAATAATCGAATAAACTATTCAAAACATAATAAAAAATCAAATCAAACTAATGCAAGTTTGTTTGGAAAAGTCAAACTTGATTTACATGTTCAACTCCAAAAAAAAATAATTATTTAATCATTCTCAACCACTTTCCTAATTGAGCAAATTATGAACCACTAATTGCTCAATCTATTTCCTGATTGATTGATCTATTTCCTGATAGATCAATCTATTTCCTGACTAATCAATCTATATTCCTAATAGATCAATCTATTCTTCAATCGCACTAATTATGTAATCAATTTGCACAGATTATTCCCATCTAAATCCTCTCAACATAATTCGACCGTCGATCAAAATATTCTACTACGTGATCCAAAGCGTTCATTTGAAATCACAAATTCTATATAACAAACCTCTTTCCTCACAAAAGAGGATTGGAGAATCAATACAATTTATGCAACGAAGTGATGCCAAGATCTTAATCAACATTGACAAAGCTTCAACACATCTTCAACCAACATTTAAACACACACACTCTTCAAAGCTCTCGCACACACAATGGAGGCTTTCTATTGAGTTGAACAATCCAACATATGTCAATACAGATACACTTCGACACGAAATGGGTAATGATTTAGTTTAGTGAATTCATTTATTCTTGTTTTATTTCATTTACATTTCTTGAATTCAGTGTTCTTAATTGTTCATTGTGTGGGTAATGAGCATAGATCTTAGTTGTTTTTTATTTAGATTAGTTTCTATTCGATGCAATTATCTTGTTTATACTTACAAACACACACACACACACACATAGAGAGAGAGAGAGAGTATTTACAATGCAATTGATCATTTACATGTGTTATAATAATTAATGCATTATGTTCTTATAAAAAGAACATATAATCTTTTATTTCACTTTCAAAATATTTTTTGGTCACTTTTTGGTCTCATTTTTGTGCACATACCCCCAATTAAATTTGTAATAGTAGTTAAATATAAATAAGAGAGAAAATATAAAATACCTGATTTCATTACAAGTGAAAATAAAACTAATAAAATGAGTAGAAAAATAATTTGATAAGTTTTGTAGATCTAAAAGTCTACGTGGGCAAAAAAAATTGCACCTTTTATCACATTGAATGTAAATGACTTATTGAATCTTTATTTCATTTTTAAATCTCTTTTCCCTCTTAAATTTTAAGTGTTTGATCCGTAGTCTTAAATTCTTTTGGTTGAGAGAGCTTGGTGTGAATTGAGAGAGAGAGTCTATTTTAAAAATTGGGTGTTAGTATATAAATTTTAGAATTGATATATATGCATTAAATGTGATTTATGTACAATTTAACAAGTCTTACATTTTGTTTCTATTTTAGAGGTACTTCATTTATTTGTGTTTGAGGTTTCAAAAATGATATTAATTGCATGTAACATGGAATAGAAGGAACCACTTATTAAAAAGTAGGATTTTAAAGATGACAAATAGAGAACATATATTGTTTATTAAAAAATAATTTAGATTTGGTTTAGGATTAGAAATTGTACACTAATGTCTTTTTTGAAATTGTCAAGTATGTATTTAATTAGAAAGATATAATATAATGTTAATATCAATGCTTATTTGTTTACACAAGAATTGCATAAAATGTACAAATTTGAATTATTCAATAATGAGAAAGACATAATATCTTATTTTAATAGCATAATATGTTAATATGAAGTTTTGTGTACAATACATTACATTGACTCATGTTTCACGAGGATTTAGATTTTGACCACTATTACTTTATTTTTATTATGAGAGATTATTAATTATACATATTCTTGTTTAATATTATGACATGTAAAGTTAAATTAAAACAAATAATTAGATAAGAAAAAATGATACTTTATTATATATTTATTAATATTTTTATATTTAAACAATAACTAAAACATGTTCTATGAGCCAATACTTCAAAAACTATTAAAACACATTCAGCTATTAAATCATTTTTCTTATTAAAAATAATAATTTTATTAATTAAAAAGAAAAAAGATTTAATTAAAATGGTGACAAGATCAAGTACAAGAGTAACTTGGTAAGGAGCAGTAACAATGCAAAAGATTAAAAAAAAAAAAACTTTGGGATAGGGAATTCTGCAAACGATTAATTCTTTTTTCATTCATGTATATCTTTATGTATTTGAAAATAAACTATTAGGTGAGATACTTTATCAGCACTTTTTATTGTTCATTAAAATACAATAATATTATTAAATAAACATAAAATGTAATCACAGTTGACAAAAACAAAAATCTAGTATTTTTTAATATGTATAATTAGGATTTTTTTAAGTGGAACATCTTATCCATGACATCTTGAGCCTGAGAGGTCTTTTCACTCTTAATTAAATTGCAGTTCATGGATTGGTCTGTGCAATTATTGTGTGGCTATTCTGCCTAGTGCAACTACCTCATCTGGGCTGGGCCTCCCCTGCTCAATGTCTCTCCACCAACCAAACTAGTTTGAAGAGCACGCACCTACCATTCTCACTACACTTTCTTCTCTGAATTTCTCAAGCTGTCAAGAACGGTAGTTCATGTTTGGCCTTCATACCAACTAAAAATGCATTATATTAATGGGGATAAATCATTACTCATGACAAGACTCTGTTGTCCAATTCAGGATAGATATTTGAGATGGCTTATCATTCCTTTTGGACGTGGGTGTCAATATTTGTGGTTCTGTTCACTGTGGGTTTATCTGCAAATACATGGAGCTTCTCAATTTTAGGATATGAGCCCACTGATCTTCCTCATTCAGAGGACAGTTTGTTAAAACTGTTTCAAGCATGGCGTACTAGGCATGGGAAGCTGTACCACAGTTTAGATGAGACAGCCAAGAGGCTGAACATCTTCAAGAGGAATGTGGAGTATATAGATAGTTATAACAGAAACACTAGTACTGGTCACTGGTTGGGTCTGAATAAATTTGCAGATCTAACGAATGAGGAATTCAAGGCTCAATTTTCAAAGAAGAGAAATAATGCAAGGAGGAGGTCTTTGGGTGCAGAGATAAAGAGAGCAGAGTCATGCAAGGTCTCTTCCTCTCTTGACTGGAGGGAAAAGGGGGCTGTCACAGGAGTCAAGGATCAGGGGAACTGTGGTAAGTATTTGGAATTCATTTCAATCTAAGAAGACCATTAATTTTTTGTTTTTCTGGTTTGACATTCAGTTGATGGTATTGTGGCAGGGAGTTGTTGGTCTTTCTCAACAACAGGAGCAATTGAGGGTTTGAATGCAATATCTTCAGGGAAGCTTGTAAGCTTGTCTGAACAGGAATTGGTGGACTGTGATTCAACCAACTATGGATGTGAAGGAGGGTCTATGGACTATGCATTCCAGTGGGTCATTCAAAATAAAGGTATTGACACAGAGTCAAATTATCCCTACACTGGCACAGACGGTACCTGCAACATTAAGAAGGTATATGCTCTCTACAATTTTTTTAATTCGGGTTTTAGTCTGGTTCGAATTCAGAGAGACCACTTTCGGAGATCTCTTCTCAATGATTTTATTGTCGAAATCAATATTGGAGCCTCAATCCCCAATGCATTATTACCTTGTTCAAACCCATGAACTCAATAACCCAACAAAAGGTCACAATCTGTGAGCACATTAACCCACAACAATATTATGATTTGACCACTACACTGCATTTTTATGAACATATGCTCTCTACATTTAGTATCTACCATAGCCACAGAAATTTTTCTAACTCTGACACAAATCCGCCATTGAAAATTCTAGTCACATTAAAAAAACTATACGCTCCGTTACGCCTAAATGTTTGATGATATCTGATCTTGTTTCTAAGGTTGTATTATTGAATGATTTTCAGGAAGCAAAGAAAGTAGTGACAATCAACAGCTACACTGACGTGGCAGAATCTGATTCGGCACTGCTCTGTGCGGCCGCCAAACAACCAATCAGCGTTGGCATTGACGGTTCGGCATATGATTTTCAACTCTACTCTGGGGTATCTTCATACCTCTGCACTTCCATATTCCTTCAAAATCTAAAATATACACATTGAATATATGCCACATTTTTATCGTATATACATAATGTATATATACTGTTTGACATATAAACAGGGAATATACGACGGAGACTGTTCCAGCAACCCCAACGACATTGATCATGCGGTGCTGATCGTGGGCTATGCCTCCAAAGATGGGGAGGACTACTGGATAGTGAAGAATTCGTGGGGCACAGACTGGGGAATAGAGGGATATTTCTACATTAGAAGAAACACAAATAAACCATATGGTGTCTGCGCGATTAATGCAATGGCCTCGTATCCCACAAAGAAAGCAACAGGATTACGCCCAAGCCGTCTGATAGGGCCGACATCAAAATTGTGAAATTTCCAGCAAGAAATTTCGTGGGGCAAAGTATATATAGTGTTGCTCCTTACAAATTTAAGTCTTATTTTACCAATTCGATATTGTATAACCCGCCTATTAAAACTGCTCAGGGCTATGTTATTTTGAATATGTTAAACGATTGGTTCAAGTTCCATTTGAGAGGATTATGGTGGAATAGACTTTCTATTCTAATTTAAATATAATCTTAAGATAAAAATGTTTCATAATTAATATTTTTAAATTACAATTCTACATAATTTTTAATCAATATCAGTGACCTACACTAATATTATACTTTATAATTTTTTATTAAATTTGACTTAGGCCTACTCATTTGTTTATATAAAAGCAATTTTTTAAAATTTTCAATTTTAAGAATGCTTTCTAAAAGTGTACCCTCAAAACAGAAAATGAGCTCTAGTAAGGTTTTAGTTCACATTATTCATGTCATATTGATTATTGAAGTAGAAATTGGTTTTGTTACTTTACATTTATTATGGTACATTTTAGGCTACTACATTTGTAGGCATTTTTTGACCCTTTAATGGCCTTGACCTTCCATCACTTTGTAGTTGTTGCTAGAGCTTAAAGTTTGATGATGCTTGAGAATGGAACCCCTGCTCAAGAGGCCTAGGAAATTTGTCCCTAAGGAGTTCTATGAGGTATGCATGTTAAAACACCCCCTATTGTGGTTCTCCCCATTTTTGAATTTGGCATTGCATGTCATTGGTTTAAAAAAAAATACTTTAATAAGATATTTTGTGTGAAGGCTCCCTTTGAAATCATGTTTAAAGATTGGATCAAGGCATGGGTCTCACATGAGATTTACCTTGATTCCATGCAAAACTTAAGGTTGTAGTTATGCATCTACAACCTATTTTATCTTAATTTCCTAAAATATTATGACACATTTATCAAGATTTACATATAAAAATAAAAGGGTTTTCACAAGTATGATGCTTCCTTAGCATTAAGATTCAAAATAAGGTTGTAAATCACTACAATTACTTAACTCTAAGGTTAAAATCCACATTATATTTCTAGTTCTTCCAAATTTAATAGTTCTATAATAATGTGTTAGCACCATGATTGAAAAGTGAATAATTATCTAGTCTAAATGTAACCTACGATGCTAAAGTAGTAAATAATAAATAAAGTAGAGGAGAAAATGTAAGACAATATAAGAAATCAAATATAGAAAGCAAATGTAGAATAGGAGAATCTGGCATACGGCCGCCAGTAATTCAGTGACGGAAAATTCACCGCAGGAAAATTCACCACCATGACAAATTCACCACAAGCAATTCATCGCCATGGAAAATTAATCACATTAATATTTTTTAATATATATTTGGAAAAATTTGAGATTTTGTTTTGCGATTAATTTTCCATAGTAGTGAATTGTTGGTGGTGAATTTTACTTGAGGTGAATTTGTCATGGCGGTGAATTTTCCCGCGATGAATTGTTGGCGGTGAATTTTCCGTCGGTGAATTGTTGGCGGTGAATTTTCCTAGAGCCGGAGAATCCTCATTGACAAAAGAGAAATTGAAAAAATTATGCAAAGGAAAAAAGGAAAAACTCAAGAAAAAAGCCATGTAGAAACTTAAGAAAAGGAGAAAACAAACTCATTGATTACCTAGGGTAGGTTTATGAAAAAAATTCAATTAAATGTCCATATTATCATAAAATAAGTCTTTGACAGGTATCCCATCAGTGTATATGCACTCTATGCATCTAATTTTCTGAAGACAACATCATAGTCTAAATCACCAAATATTGAAAACCAAAACAAAACTAATTTTTTTCATTCTAGAAACTAAAAATAAAACCTTGTTCCTTCATTATTAGTATAGGTGTGACATGGTACACATTATTATAGTTTGAACCTATTTTGTAGATCACTCCATTTAGCTTCACCAATAATATCCACAAGAATATTTTGTCTATTTAAATTGATGGAAACAACTCTCATCTCTCACAACACTCTTGGAGATAAATTTTGTTCTAGTGTGGCAATCAACAAATATCAAAGGTTCTATGGGTGCATCTAACAAACCAAAAGAAATTTCCAACTTTTCACTATGATGGCAGAGAAATAATTATTTTCCCTCCTTTTCCATATCATTTAGTAAATGTCTTGAATCTTGAGAATACCCTATTTCCTTCATCTCCCAAGCCAGTCCCTTGATCTTTGGATAGATATCCTATGTTTGTGGATGCAATCTATCTCCTACACAAAAAACACACCATTTTATAGCCTTCAATCCAACTACATCGATGGATCTCTTTAATTACTTTATCATTTATCAATCCCCTTACCATTCAAACCTCACACCACCTGCCCACATATGCATATATTTTTGAGAGTAGAACATAAGTCACAACGCTTTTAAGATCCAAGTAAAAAAGAAACATCATTGTAAATACTCCTAAACCTATGTCCATATGTGATCTCTAAGAAGCTCAACCATGCACACAATGATCAATTGTAGATGTAATGCAATAAGAGTTACTCGTCTTATTAAAGTATATAAACCCTCATCCACTAAATTTGAATGGTTACATACACATAAAACACAACAAAAGCTTATGTTGTTAGGATATGTTCAAGAGTGCTTCATAAATTCAAACATTTTGAGAGCATCCTTGTAAAATCCATTTTGTGCATATCGTGCAAAACTATCATTCCATGAAACCATATTTTTTTGAGGCATTTTTTTAAACTATTCATGTGCCTTGTCTATGCTTTCACATTTTGTATACATGTCTACCGCTCTAGTTGCAACTACAACATTTGACAAAGTTCCTCTATCCTTTACATGCTTTGATGGATGTCCATACCCTATTCCAAAGCTCCCTCTCGGCACAGGCTGCGAGGATGCATGCAAAGGTTGTAGAGTCTGGCTTTACACCCATCAATTGCATATGCTTAAAAGTTCCTAAAGCCTTTTCAACAAATCCATTTTGTAAATATTCTGCAATCAGGGCATTCCATGAGAACATATTTCTTTAAGTTCATGTACCTTGTCTATGCATCCGCATTTTACATACATGTCTACCAGGGCAGTAATGACTACAATATCTTATGAAATCCCTCTATCTGAAAGGAAGTCGGGTAAGCAGAAGCAACTTCCTACACTAATCTAAGCAGGAAAGAGTTGCAAAAATTACTTAAATACCTTTAGCTGTTACAAATTTAGACACACATACATATCATAAACAGATAATCAATGAACTCATAATAGAGACTTTTACATGGGGAAAACCCTTCCGGGAGATAAACCCCACACTCCAAAACATAGCTCAATTATATTATTCAGTAACAATTAACCAATTACAATATAATTCCATAGCTATGCTCTTGCAGGAGTCTTCACACTTCTTTACAAATTTGGAGTAATTTCAGTAGCATAACGATACTTCACTACAACAGCAACATACAACTCCAAAATACAAGTGCTCTATATAAGAGCTTTCAATGCATAAATTAGACGTTTCTAAAACAACTTCCAAAGGCTGAATGTGCAACATGGAAAGTGCCAAAAACACTACAGACGTATAACGATAAGTTTCCAATTGTCACCACATGCCACACTGCAAAATCTGCACTTTCCAAAATAACTGCACCTTGAAAACTCACATTCCATGTAAACTCAACATGAAAATAGAAAAATATTTATGCACAACACCTATAAAATCAACTTTCCAACTTGACTCCTCAACCAAATAGAAACTGCAAGTTGTAACTCACACAACAAAGTGAGAAAATTAGCAATATTTAATGCTTTGGAAAAATCAAAGGTTGAGACACCTTTTTCCAACATTCTCCCACTTGTCGAACACCTTTGAAGAGCCAATGAAATTAACATGATTTAATTGCTAGAGGCCATGAAGCCCATAGACTTTAAACACCATCTGAACTTCTTTGTGCTCACTGGCTCTGTCAATGCATCTGCAACATTCGTCAGGGTATCAACCTTCTCCAACTTCACCTTTCCATCTTCCACCATATCACGAAAAAAATGAAATTGAACGTCAATGTGCTTTGTTTTGGCATGGAAAGTAGGATTCTTTGCCAAGCAAATGGCACTCTAACTGTCACAATAGATAGTAATATGCCCTACATCAAAACCAATATCAGAACACAAACGCTTAAACCAAATGGCTTCCTTACAAGCATGAGTTGTTGCCATGTACTATGCTTCTATTGTGGACAAAGCGACTACAACCTGCCGCCTACTCATCCAACTGATAGCACCACCATACATTGCAAAAGCATAGCCATTGGTAGATCTTCTGCTGTCAATGTCACCTACCCAATCTGAATCCACATATCCACGAATACTCGCTGAGTGTCGAGGTCCAGTAGGATAACCATAAAAATATAAGAATACTTGGAAGTACCCCACAAATATATGGACACTCTCTTCACTTCATCTCAATGTACTTGTCCAGGATTAGCCATAAATTGACTAAGGAATCCCACTACTTGGGCAATGTTTGGCCTCATGCAGACCATAGCATACATAACACTGCCAATAACACTCGCATATGGTACTTTGGCCATGTCATCCATCTCAGTAGGATATTTTGGACAATCCTCCACATAAAGCTTCATCCCTTGCATTACAAGAACTAAATGTATGCAAGCTATCATGTTGAACCTCTCCAACACTGTATTCACATACTTGCTTTGGCTTAACCAAAGCTTTTTTTTAGCTCTATCTCTTCTGATCTCCATCCCCAGAATATACCTTGTTGCACCTAAATCCTTCATCTCACACTATGTTGACAACTGAAACTTCAAATCTGAAATCAAACTTTTACCATTCCCAAAAAATAACATATCATCTACGTACAATGCAATTATGAGAATGTGACTATTATCAGATTTGTAATAAACACAATGGTCAGATTTAGATCTCAAAAATCCCAATGACAATACATAAGTATCAAACTTCTAGTACCACATTCTAGGAGACTGCTTAAGACCACACAATGACTTTTTCAACTTGCAAACCATATTTTATTTACCTTTAACCACAAAATGCTCTAGTTGTGACACATAAATATCTTCCTCCAAGTCACCATGAAGGAATGTTGTCTTCACATCCATCTGTTCCACTTCTAGATCATACACTACTGCAAGTGATAACAGGAACCAGATAGATGTCACCTTCACAACAGGAGAGAAAATCTCACCATAGTCAATTCCCTCCACTTGAGAATACCCCTTAGCGATCAACCATGCCTTATGATTCTCAACACTTCCATCTGGACCAAATTTTCTCTTGAACGCCCATTTACATCCAACAAGTTTTCATCCTTCAGGAAAAGGTACAAGATCCCATGTATCATTCTTCTTCAATGCAGCCATTTCTTCATCCATGGCTTTCATCCAGGAATCTGTATCACTCATACCCATAGCCTCTCTAACAGTCCTAGGCTCATTAGTGTTAGCAATCAAAGAAAAAATGCAACTGGAATCCAACAAAGAATAACCAAACCTATCCTAGGTTTCCACCTATCTCTAGTAGACCTCCTGAATTGTTGAGGTTGAGGTTCTTCCTCTTCTTTAGAACTTTTAGAGCTTCTCAAACTCTCCTCATCACTAGGTTCAATCGGAGTACGTAGTTCTTCTTTCATCAAAGTAAGTGGAACTTGAGCTACCTCATTTTTTTTCTCCTCTTTCTTTGGTTGTAGCTCAACTATGGAAGGTTTCATCTCTCAAAAAATCATACTTCTGCTATAGAGAACCTTTTGGGCCATTGGATCCCAAAGCTTGTACCCCTTCACACCAACACCATAGCCAATAAAGATACACCTAATTGCTTTGTTCTCCAACTTAGACCTCTTCTCAATTGGAACATGAGTGTAAGCTTCACAACCAAATACTGTAAGATGTCTCATCGAAGAATTTTAACCAGACCACGCTTCCATGGGTGTCTTATCAACAAGGGCTGATGTAAGAGATCTATTGATTAAATAACATGTAGTGGCTACTTCTTCATCCCAAAACTTCTACTCAAGGCTAACACCACTCAACATACTCCTAGCCCTCTACATCAACATCATGTTCATCCTCTCTGCAACTCCATTTTGTTGTGGGGTGTATGGAGTTGTCTTATGTCTCTCAATCTCGTGCTCTTTACAAAACTTGTCAAACTCTACTGAACAAAACTCACTACCATTTTTAGTCCTCAAACACTTAATCTTTTTACTATTTTGATTTTCTACCAAGGCTTTAAAATCCTTAAATCGACTAAAGACTTCAGCTTTTCTTTTAAGAAAATAAACAAATGTCCTTCTACTGTAATCATCTATGAAAGAAACAAAATATACAAATTTTGACAATGAAGGAACATTCACAGGACCAAACACATCTGCATGAACACAGTCCAAAACCCCAAAAGACTTGTGAGAACTAGAGTTAAAAGCAACACAGTGTTGTTTACCATAAACACAATGTTCGCAAAAGTCAAACTTGAGATTGCAATCATCAAGGCCTTCAATAAGGCTCTTAGATTTTAGGCTCTAAGACCCTTCTCAACGATGTGACCAAGTCATTGATGCTAATAACATTGTCTTCTCTACAGGAAGCTTCATTTCCAAGGAATGAGCACCCTTAGGTACCCAAAATGCATGACCATTAGATGTAGCTACTACAGATTTCTCTACTCGATCTAATGGTGAGGATGAAGAATCCAAAGATTTATTCTTTGGTTTGTCAGAAGAACTATCTCACTAAACAATGCATGCATCCAGCTTGAACAAGGTGCCAATCCGAATACCCTTAGCCAACACCATAGCTCCTCTCACCATCTTGCATCCTCCACTCGAGAAAACAACTTGCACTCATGCATCATTAAATTTACTCACAAAAAGCAGGTTCTATGTCGAACCCAGGATATGCAATATGTTAGAGTTATCTTGCATTAGTTAATAATTAATTAATCTTTAATTGATTATTAGTCTAATTTATTCTCATACACTTTAGCTAAACTTAGGAATGTTTTATTAGTTGAGCTTATATTAGATCATTATGTCTCATCTCATATGATGTTGACACTTTTCATGATCTAATCCCTTTCTCATATAGGGCTTTGATCTTATAAGCATTCAACCCTCTTTGTAAATATCACTCGGATATTATTCACCAGAAATATTGGAGCTTTCATATCTTCTTGAAAGCTTCTTCTGTAACTTTACCTTGTTGATGAATATAGCAATTCTTGTTTGCAGATCTCTTGCATGGAAGGTGTATTAGTTTGTTGTTTGATCCTGTGGCTCATGGTTTTGTGCTTGTTTCACAATCCTAACATAGTATCAGAGCACCATTCTTGTGTCTCTTGATCTCCTTTAGTGACAAGTTATTTGTTTGCAGGTGTTCATTGGGATCTGTGAGGTTGGATTATATTATTTCAGGTACATTTTATTTAGATTTTTGTGTTTTTGCACTCTAGTGAATTACTTGGATGTTTTATCTCTTGGAAAAAAATTTATTTGCGTGGGATGACTCATTTTTGGCTATTATATATGTATTTCTAGTTTTCTATCCTATTTGGGCATTGTAGACATCTTTTCTATGCATGTTCTCTTTTGTAAACACACTGAGATAAAGTGCCTATGTATTGCACTTGTATTTTAGGATTCTTACACATCACTTTGCGTCTTATTGTACTCGCACTATGATATAAAGTGCCATGGGGGTTGATGTTTTCCTTTGTTTTCCTTCATACCTTTCTCATGCGTATGTGACTTTTGTTTTCAAATCCTTTCTATCAACTTGTACTTTCATGTCTGCACCTTCAAATGTTCTTGGTTCCTCTTCATGCACTACTTTCAGGCATTCAGTTTTAGTGTACCTATCACACCTCTCCCTTTTTAGCATTATGGGGGCTTTCTACTATTGGTGCTACTGCTTCCTTGGTTTCATTGGAGTGAGCTATGTATACAGTATTTTTTCCTATGTACTAGGTGGATGTAGTGGCTGGTTACCCATGCATTTCGGTGAGATGGAGCACTTACCATATGGACACTCTTGTATTCCTATTTTTGGAGGCGACCTTCCATTTTCTCATGATCAGTTCTTCAGACTTTTTGGTTCCTTTGCCATCTGTATCTTTGAGTTCCAAGTGTTTTCCTTTGTTTTCCATCTGATTCGAGTAGTGTCGTTGGGGGCACTCATACATATTCTTGTCTTCTTGATCCTGATCATTATATGTTTCAGAGGAGGTTCTTCTTTCAGCATTTCAACAGTCATTCTTCGACAGTGTTTGCAACTTCTTCATGCTTTAGTGGTGTTCTCTTTGTTCCTATCTTTTGGGACAACCTTTCCTTGTTTGGAGGCTTCTTCATTCCTTCACTTAGCTTACATCTCTTTTTGGAGTAGAGTTTTTCCCACGAGGTTTTCTCTATTTCTCCACATTATAGAGATCTTATGTTTGTACATGGGTACCTTACTTGGCCTTGTTTTTTGGGACCCATCTTGCATTATTTTTAGGGTTTTTAGCTACTCCCTAAGTTCATCTTAAGGGGGGTGTTAGAGTTATCTTGCATTGGCTAATAATTAATTAATCTTTAATTGATTATTAGTCTAATTTATTCTCAAACTTTAGCTAAACTTAGGAATGTTTTATTAGTTGAGCTTATATTAGATCATTATGTCTCATCTCATGTGAAGTTGACACTTGTCATGATCTGATCCCTTTCTCATTTAGGGCTTTTCTCTTATAATCATTCAACCCTTTGTGTAAATATCACTCGGATATTATTCACAAGAAATATTGGAGCTTTCATATCTTCTTGAAAGCTTCTTCTATAACTTTACCTTGTTGATGAATATAGCAATTCTTGTTTGCAGATCTCTTGTGTGGAAGGTATATTAGTTTGTTGTTTGATCCTGTGGCTCATGGTTTTGTGCTTGTTTCACAATTCTAACACAATACACCATCAATCCCCTTCACTCTTCCATCAGGGAATCTGATTTTTACTCTTCCACGACCAACAATCTTCAAGTGAGATTCATCACCAGATACACCTTCCCACCATCATATTCTTCATACTTCGAAAACCAACCTCTGTGAGAGGTCATGTGGAAAGAAGCACCCGAGTCTATCAATGACACATCTTCTAATGCATGCATTTCCAGAGCTAAGACAAATGCATCTATGCCATTTTGAGAGGATTTATCAGAGTTGAAAATTGAGAAACTCTTTTTATCTTTCTTCTTTTTCTCTTCCTCACACTCTTTTTTAAAATGACCAATTTTGTCACAATTTCAACACTTGAAGTTTACACCATTAAAATTCTCCATGTCGGTTCTACTAGATGTGATTTCCATCTCTTGCCTACAACAAGGTCACGAAATACCCTTCTGCAAAATTCTCATTGAAACAAACATCATCTCAAAAGACCCTTCAAACCCAACAACAAAATCAAAGCTGACCAGGCTCTGATACCAACTGAAAGGAAGTCGGGTAAGCAAAAGCAGCTTCCTACACCAATCTAAGTAGGAGAGAGTTGCAAAAAATTCTTAAACACCTTTAACTGTTACAGATTTAGGCACACATACATATCATAAACAGATAATCAATGAAGTCATAACACAAAATTTTACATGGGGAAAACCCTTTCGAGAGAAAAACCCCACACTCCAAAACACAACTCAATTATATTATTCAACAATAACTAACCAGTTACAATATAATTCTAGAGCTATGCTCTTGCGGGAGTCTTCACACTTCTTCACAATTCTGGAGTAATTTTGGCAGCATAACGATACTTCAATACAACAACATACAACTCCAAAATACAAGTGCTCAATATATAAGAGCTTACAATGCATAAATTAGACATTTCTAAAACAACTGCCAAAGGTTGAACGTGCAACATGGAAAGTTCCAAAACAATGCAAACACATAAAGGTAAGTTTCCAATTGTCACCACATGCCACATTGTAAAATCTGCACTTACCAAAATAACTGCACCTCAAAAACTCACATTCCATGTAAACTCAACACAAAAATAGAAAAATCATTTATGCACAACTCCACCTATAAAATCAACTTTCCAACTTGACTCCTCATCTGAATAGAAATTGCAAGTTGTAACTCATACAAAAAAGTGAGAAAATTAGCAATATTTAATATTTTCGAAAAAACAATTCTTATGGAAAAATCAAAGGTTGAGACACCTTTTGTTTCCAACATTATCTTTATCTTGTGAATGGTGTGCATAGCCTATTCCAAAGCTCCCATTTCAGAACAAGTGGGGAGGATGTTGGAAATGGTTAAGGTCTCTGGATTTACACCTACCAATTGCATTTGTTTGAAAGTTTCTAAAACCCTTTCAACAAACCAATTTTGTGCATTTCCTATTTTTTTGCATACAAGCTTGGGAGGAAACCTATGTCTTCTTACACTGCAGTAGCTAACTTCTGCAGTGTAGGAGCTTTGAGCTGTGCACAGGGGCACTAGCTATCCAACCATCAGGATGGACTTGATGGTCGTACCCCACATGCCTATCAGTGTTGCCACTAAGGTAAGTCCATTCCATCCATTCTGTACACAATACATAATATTGGAAAAAATAGTTTACGACAAGGTTAGAATATTTATTAACTCACATTGCAATGGTTGGACTACTCGTTAACTCACATTCATTCCAAAGCATGCTTACCTATATTATATCGATGAAGTTATATTATACTTTTATATTTATACTATAAATATAATATTATTATTACTATACTACCTACAATATTACAATTATATAATTATAATATTATATTACATATAAATATATTTATTTATATTATAACTATAAAAATATATTATAGTTAATTAATATAATAAATAGTAAAGCTATAATAACATATTTTATATATTATAATTAATATATTTTTACTTACTTATAATTTGTAATATATATATTTATTATATTATATAATATAATAAATAATAATATAGATATGGATATAATATATTATACTATAATAAATATTATATTATAATTATATATAATTAATAATATATTATATTATTATAAATATAATATATTATATTATTATAAATATAATATTATATATGTATTATTTTTATATTATATTATATAGTATTATATTATTTAATATAATAAATAATAATATAGATATGGATATAATATATTATATAGTATTATATTATATTATATAATAAATAATAATATAGATATTAATATTATATTATATAGTATACTTTACATTACTAGTATAAGTATAAAAATAAATATTATATATTATAAGTATATTTATCTTCAATCAATGAAATTAATGTGAAAAATTGATGAGAAAAAAAATTTGGTGAAAAAAGCTCTGCAAGTGGTCTCACTTCTTGAAGGCTTTCCTAGGGTTTCGTTCGCGTGGGTGGAGGAGGCTCGGTCCTCCTCCATAGTTTCTCCTCTCTACAAGGGTACATTGTGCTTAGTGGTGGTGCACTATTGTAGCGTGCGAGGGCTTGGTCGGACGTTGCCCATGAGATGCCTGGGGATTCAAAGCTCCCTGATGGTACCGACTTAGTCCATGGAAGTGGGTCAAATGATGTCTCCCAACCCAAATCTTTCAAAGACGTGCTCGCAAGCGAGAAGGTCTCCATACCGGTTGGTACAAAGTTTATTGTTGAAGTGGTTTCTGAAGGTGGAAATGGGGGACACGGAGGAGGTAAGTGTGCCCCTGACCCTACCAAAATCGATTCATTCTCTCCAAATGATGAACTATGCAAAGTTTTCTTTGATGAAGATAATATATTAAAAAATATTGGGGTTTTTATGGCCGTTGTAGATATCAATAAGATCCCAGCGAGGAGGTGCATGGACGCCTGGTTGGCAAACGTGTGGGGAAAAAAACTAGCGATCTACTTCTCCTACTATCGTATGATTCAAAAAGGGTTATGTCTGTGTGTGAAATGTGGAAAGTTAGTAAATCAACACAAACCTTAATGAAACAAATTATATCAAAGATTCAAAGCAAAGAAGCTACTCTAAATTGCCACAAAATAAATCTTTTAAGAACGTCTCATTGTCCTCTATTCTTAAAGATTCCTTTAACCCTTTGGCCCTTAGATTTCTATGTGCACAAAGGCTATTAGAATGAAACTTAAGAAATGAGATTAGTATTCAACATGCAAGCCAACTAAGTTCCTACATGAAACTATATGACAAAAATGCTAATAGATACTATGATGAATGGATGATGATGTTAGATGATTGGAGGTAGATACTATGGCATTGAGATGGGATGATTCTACATATGCTCAAATGAAAACTATGGAAAACTAAGATGATACTCCATATGCTCAAATGTTAACTATGAATATGCTAATCTAAAATGCAACTATGATGCAAAGGATGACATAAAATGCAACTATGAAGCAAAGTATTACTCTAAGATCTAACTATGATGCAAAACATGGTATAAAATGTAACTATAAGACTCCATAATGCTCCCAAGCTCGAACGATATTCCTGCATGATAACTCTATTCAAAAGTGGATGCAAAATACAATGCCAAAGGGTTGTATTTATAGCCTTTTACAAGCATCTAGTGAGGTGGCAACGGTCAACAGTCCAAATTCAAAAAAGAAGGATGAACGGTGGAGATGGAGAGAATCAAGATGTTGTCCCCTTGACCAAAGACAACATGCCATTTGGATGGAAGAATCTCTTGACCAATGGGAAACATGCCAAATGGATGGAAGACTCAAGTGTGGGAAGAAAAGACCATGTGTTTGAAAATTGGTGGAAGTGTGTGAGGAATAAGCCATGTGCTTTTAAAATTGGTTGAAGATAATTCTAATTAAAAATTAGAATTATTTAATTTCATGTGACCTTGGTGAGGTGGCACAAAAAGTTGTAGACATGTGCTTGAATTCCTAATCGAGATTAGTGAACTTTAATTAAATAAAACAAGCTTATGGTAATTTGTTTATTTAATTAATTTAGAAGAATATGATTTTAGATTTGAAGAATTAGAAAAGGGTGAACAATATAAATAAATTGAGAATTTATTTATATGTAGTCAAAATATTAATTAAATAACTAGTATTTAATTAATTAAATGCCATGACCGTTTTTAGGTGTATACATTTTTCCCCTCTTTGAAGTAATGTGTTTACATGTTGCTTCAAAGAAAAATTTGATATCAATGCCAAGAAAATTTTCGATGCCCCAGACGTTGATTTTCAGGTGCTGACGGATATATGCCCCCTTGAGAGATAAATTGGTGAATTTTGGAATTTTGATGATTTTTTCGATGATGTGATGATGATTTGATGATTTTGCAATGATGTGATAATAATTCAATGTTAAACCAATGATACTTTGATAACAGACACGATTTATCTCTCAAAATTTTATTCCAAACTCACTCCTTTAATAGTTTTGATTAGTTAGAGCCCATTTTTGGTAAAAAAAGAAATAAATCCCACCATAATTCCCTCCATTAACCTTTAAAAAGGTAAAAAGGGGGAAAAGTGAATTCATTTGCACATTGTGATTTTGGAAAATTTGGAGGGTGGGAACTAGAGGAAGATGGTGATCCCATATCACAGGCAGTGTTTCGAGTGTGTTCTCCACCATGGTTGACCTACTGCAGCTAGACCTCTGGTACGCATTACGAGAAACCTCCTTTAGTCATTTTCTCACCCTTTTTTGGTGTTTTGAACTTGGTAGATAGGCGTTGTTTTCCATTTAAGGTCATTTTGGCACTTTTGGGGGGTATGCTTGCTCTTTTTGAGTCATTTTTGGGTGTTTCTGAGAGTTTTGGCACATCTTGTTCCTAAAATGGTGCATCTTGCACCTAAAATGGTGCATCTTGCACTTAGAATGGTGCATTTTGGGTCCCAAATGGCATATCTTGCAGGTCTTTTGACGCATTTTGTAGCCCTGATTTCATGTTTTGGCCTGTTTCAACGCATTTTTCCCTTGAAATGGCACATATTGCTCCTGAAATGATGCATTTTGTTGCTTTTCTGGCGCATCTTGTAGCCCCAATTTCATGTTTTGGCCTATTTCAATGCATTTTCCCCTGAAATGGCACATATTGCTCCTGAAATGGTGAATTTTGTTGCTTCTATGGTGCATCTTGCAGCCCTAGGGGTGTTTACAGGGTGTTTTCAAGGTTTGCCTTGATGACCCCTGATGATTTGCCTTGTTGTTTTTCCTGGCTAATGATGTTTGACTGATTAAAGTCCTCTCGATTTTGGAAATGTGTGTTGATTATATCAAATGTTGCATTGTTGATGTTCATTGATGCTTGTTTAATGTTCATGAATCATGTTAGTCGTTGCATTGTAATGTTCAGTGATGCTTTGATTGATTTCAGTCTGATTGTGTGATGTTCATTGCTTGATTGATGTTTGATAAGATAGTTGATGAGTTGATCTCACGATAGGTGAGAGTCAAATGATAGGATAACTTGATGATGTATCGACCTCATGATAGGTGAGAATTGATGGTAGGATTGATGATGTATCAACCTCATGATAGGTGAGGATCGATGATAGGATTGATGCTTGATCGACCTCGTGATAGGTGAGGTTTGATGATAGGGCTGATGATTGATTGACCTCATGATAGGTGAGGTTTGATGATAGGATTGATGATTGATCGACCTCATGATAGGTGAGGTTTGATGATAGGACTGATGATTGATCAACCTCATGATAGGTGAGGTTTGATGATAGGACTGATGATTGATCGATCTCATGATAAGTGAGGTTTGATGATAGGACTGATGATTGATTTAATAGATTGACTGATGATCTTGATTGAACATGATTTGATTAACTGATGATCTTGATTGAACATGATTTCATTGACTGATGATCTTGATTGAAAATTATGTTAGGGATAAATTTTATAGATTGATTGATGTAATGTTGATTTGTTTGTCACGATATGATTAGGAGGACCTTGATGTTCTTCAGTCTCGAGATCATTTCCCGAAGATGTGGGATATGATTCGTCAGTTGACGCAGGTTGATTTAGATATTATCACACGTTGTGGTTTGGCATCATTGTTAGATATACCCCAGTATAGGATTAATAGGGGTTTGCTGACTGCTTTGGCAGAGAGGTGGCATAGTGACCACACCACCTTTCATCTGGCTACTAGGGAGATGACAGTTACTCCCGAGGATGTGTACCATATCTTGTGGATTCCAGTGGTTGGCAAGATAGTTTTGTATGACAAAGTAGAACAGGGCGGGACCGATGCCTTACGTAGGATCTTCCGAGATGATCAGGTTTCAGGATATGCAGTCCCCTAGCAGGAGATGATCGGGAGATATGATCCACTACCGTGTGTTCTATCTGGGTTTGTTGGCGGATTCCTTTGTCTTGACCATAGGTCAAAGGGATTATTGGTCAGCTGGGGTCGGGTATTGGAGCATATGATGTTGGAGGGGACCAAATATGCATGGGGTTCCTGTATGTTATCCCATTTATATCATGATTTGCACGAGGTTGTTTATTGTCGAGCCTCTCTTCCAGAGTTACGTTGTTGCAAATATGGGCATGGGAGCATATAGCAATCACTTGGCCAGTGGGAGATAGACAACGACTGATGGGTATACCTTATGTGTTAAGCTACACTGGTCCATGTGTCTAGCATAAGCTGGGAAAATTATATTATTGGAGAAGTGCCCTAGATGATTTGGAGACCGTGACATGGCGCCCTTACTTGGATTGTGAGGTGTGGCCAGAGGATCAAATGGAGATGCCATTCATACTGCTATCACGATACTTGATGGAATGAACACGTTCTATAATCGAGAGATATTTGTATCTACGGGTTTTTCGTCAGTTTGGACGAGTTCAGGCGATACCCCAGGGAGTTTCCCATTATGCACAGCGGTGATAGGATGCGACAAAGTGGGGGTCGTGCTTATCTTATGGTGTTGCCTATACCGAGTATTATACATATGTGCCAGGTTTGTGGGATTATACTCCATAGGTTGCAGATGCAGGGATGACAGAGGATTATTCTAAGTTTTTCTACACACATCCATTTTTGAGGTTATCAAAGCTTGATGAGCCAGTTCCTCCATTTTATGATGATGATAGGGAACCACCTCAGGCACTGAGATAGAGGGGGGATGGAGAGGAGGAGGAGAGTGATAGTGGGGATGGAGGGGATGACAATGGTGTTGATGGTGGTGTTGGTGGTGGTGATAGCTCAAGTGTAGGGACATCAAGTGTAGTTGGGAGTCACATTCTAGATTTTCCAATTCCTAGATGTAGGAGGAGTATTGTTGTACCTCAGTCGGTGATTCCTAGGATTTGGATTGGAGTTCCCTCTAATCAGTAGTAGGCGTAGATAGATGCATTATAGGCACAGATTCAGACTCTTCAGGGTCAGTTAGTGCAGGCTCAAGCATAGGTTGGCCAGGTTCAGACACTAATGGAGAAGAGAGATGTAGCTAGGCAACAGGTACAATAGGTACATGCATAGGTTCATACTCTTTAGGGTCAGTTAGTGCAGGCTCATGTATAGGTTGGCCAGCTTCAGACACTGACGGCTAAGAGAGATGCAACTAGACAGTAGGTACAATAGGTAAAGGGACAGGTTGTCATACTTACTGCAAAGAGGGATGCCTTGAAACAGTGGGTAGAGTAGGCTGAGGCCATTACTGAGATATTACAACAGGCTCCAGTAGCTACCAGTACATCCGATTATTTTAGAGAGATTTGGCACACTGCTCAGGAGGCTCAATTTTACAGGGGTAAATATCATGAGGTGGTTCCTCCTGAGCGGCGAGAGAGCTTTGCACAGTCTCGATCTGGTAGGTCTTGATCTCAAACTATTAGCATGGGTGCTAAATAGCCATTGCCTAGAGATAGGAGAGATCCTGGTGTAGGTCCATCAAGTGGAGGAGGTACTGGTTCTGTGATGCCAACACCATCCGGGGGGAGCACGACATAGCGCCAATTGGGATAGCATATTTTTATGTACTTTGGGACATGATGTATACACTGTTGGATATGTGACATTGATGATGTACTTCTTGTTTTCAAACTTTACGATACAGTGCCATTTTTTATATTGATGTATCTCATCATACTTTTGGATATCCTTGTACACTTTGACATTATGATTTTTGAGGTTATATGGTATGTGGCGATGATTATGATCTATGTGTTTATATGATGATAGATGCCTATGATGCATTTAATTTCCATGTTATGATGATGATTATGATATGCATTGAATTTCTATGTTATGATGATGGTATGTTATTTTGTACTTTTTTGATGCAAATAAATGATGTAATGAATGAATGAATGTGTAGATGAAATGATTGTGTGATGGTACCTAATTCTATGAGAATGTATGCAATGATGATATGATATGATAATACGATGATGGATGATTCTATATGTTTTACGGATTTATGCAAATGATGTTTTATGCTATGTGAAATGGATTTGATTATGCAATAAGGATATGTGATGAAATGTGATGTTCATATTGAGTATGTATGGATGTGATGATAATGAGATGTGATGATTATGTAAATGATGTGTGATTTTTTGTAATGATGAATGATGATTATGTGATGCAAATGATTATGTAGATGATTATGTTCTAGGGTCTTAAGCATAAATGAGTGAATCTATCCAACTTCCAAGAGTTGTGAGAAGATTGTCGTCAATTGATTCTTTGTTAAATTATCCTTTCATAAAACCTGACATATTTCCCAATTCTTTTGGAAATCTGAAGAGACTCACTCATTTAAGCTTAGTGAACCATGTTCCTAATGCCACTTATATGAAATGATTTTGATTATGTAAATGAGATGTGATGCACATATTTTTGTGTTTTCTGATGCAAATATTATGATGTGATGTATGGATGAATGAATGATGTTATAATGTTTTCTACTGTATGCAAATGATGATGCAACTGATATGCAACTTAAATGAGAATGATGTGTTTTTGGCAATGCCAAGTGTACTCAATCCATTAATGTAAGAGATAACATCATTGTTGTATCTTTGGAAACCCCATAAATACAAATGCAAAATAACATGGATACAATCTACTCTAACCATATCTCATATGCAAAAGTTTTCATTCGTAACAGCCAATTTGTCGTGCTTTTTATCATCTTTGGGCCTTTAAAATATTGAAAGTGAGTACAAGCATCAATGGTATATTTAGACCATGATGACCTGAGTACTACTTCCATGATGTTTGATACTGCAAGTTAACACAAGGATCTAAGTATAATTAAACCAAGATGACTTGAGTATTTCTTGCGTAAACAGATAAGAGTTAACCGTTTTCCTATGCAAATTCAGAATGTCATCAGTGGTACTTTGTAGTGCACGTCTCATGACAATTTGCATAGAAATAATGATCAACTCATAGACAATAGACAAGAAAAATCATACTCCTTCTTGGCTCCTCTAGTTCGATACATCATCGAGGTGCTCTAGAGATATGATAACAAAAAATCCAAGTACAACAATTGAACATTTGTGTTTAACGTGATAAACCCATGATTCAAAAAGAACATCATCCATTTGAAGTTCGTTTTTGGTTTGATTGATTTAGCTATTTGATTTGGATGGTTGATGTGTTCATGTTTGTGTGATTGATGTTCAATGTTGAATTGCACTATGATCATTGTTTTGGGTTGTGTTGTACTGTTGTTTTTTGTCTATTGGTTCAATCTCAAAGTTTATTGCCCCTAGTGAGTTCAAGATTTTGCCCCCAGTCTAGGGTGAGACACGCTCACGATGCCAAGATATGTACATGGTGCTTTTCAAGGATAGGTAGATGGATGGTGAAATCAAATGGTCGACATGCTCAAATAGATGGTAAAGCTAACCTATCACAAATAGCACTTGTTTCAAGGTTTTCACTAGTTTTTATTGCACTAAATCTGATTTTTTGATTTTTCACTTTTTTTTTAATTTTTTTGTATTTTTCTCCTTTTTTTGATTTTTTTGTTGTTACCAAGATGCCTGTTTACCAGGTTTTCATCAAGGCAACCATTTTTTCAAGACATTTTCTAATGTTTTTGGTATTTTTCAGGACCTTTTTCTGATGATTCAGGTGTAGAACTTCTTGAGATGTAGGCTACTGAGGGGTTCATCAAACAAATCCCCTTCCGGTATGGACAATTGATACACTCTTGATCCGAAGGATGACACAATGACAAAGGGACCTAGCCAGTTTGGTTCAAATGTCCCCTTCTTCTCTCGGTCTTGTTGATTACGGGGATTCTCTTTCAAGACTAAATCACCAACCTGAAATTTTCTAGGTTTGACTTTATTATTGTAGCTTCTGGATATCCTCTGATATGCTTTCAGGTGATCCATTGCATGATGACGACGCTCATCCAAGAGTTCCAATTCTTGTAACCTAGACACTCTATAATCTTCATCTAAAATTATCCCTTTTAGTGACACACGGAGTGATGGTAGTACAACCTCAATAGGTAGAATGGCTTCTGATTCGTAGACAAGAGCATAGGGTGTAGCTCTTGTCGGGGTACAGATGTTGGTTATGTAAGCCCATAGAGCAGGGTTCAGTTGCACATGCTAATCACGTCTAGCATCATTGATGGTTTTCTTTAAGATTTTCAGGATAGTCTTGTTTGAGGCCTCTGCTTGGCCATTTCCTTGAGGATAATATGGTGTAGAAAACCAATGTTGGATGTGAAATTTCTCACAAATTTCGTCAACATCTTGATTTTTGAAATGTTTTCCATTGTCAGTGATGATAGATTGAGAGATGCCATACCGATAGATGATGTAGTTTAGGATGAAGGACGAGATTTGTTTTCATGTGATGGTGATTAGAGGGACAACTTCGATCCACTTCGTGAAATACTCAGTGGTTGTGATTATGAACTTGTGTCCATTTGACGATGATGGATGAATCTTCCCTATGAGGTCCAATCCCCACTGACAAAAGGGCCATGTTGTTGCAAAAGGTTGAAGTTCCTACGCTAGTGCATGGATGAGATTGCCATGAATTTGACACTTTTGGCATTTCTTGGCGAACTGAAAGGAATCCCTCTCCATAGCTGGCCAGTAATATCCCAGATGAAGGATTTTCTTAGCTAAGGTTAAACCACTCGAATGAGTTGCACAAACACCTTCATGTACTTCCCGTAAATCCATTTTAGACTTGTCACATTCTAGACATCGGAGGAGAGTTCCATCAAGACCTCGTTGATAAAGGACATCCACAATAAGGGTGTGTCAGGCAGTTTGGCGAATGAAGTTTCATCTTTTATTGTGGGATAGGTCGAGAGGGAGGGTGTTATCTTTTAGGCACATATAGATTTTCCCATAGAGGGAAGTGTTAGCCTTAGCTAGATGGTAGATAACTTGGGACTCAAGGTTGTCATAAGATGGGTTGAACATTTGTTCCACCATGAACTCATAACAGGATAGTTTCTCTGAAATCTGCAAGAGAGAAGCAATGGTCGCCATGGCATCAACGACTTTGTTTTCGCTTAAAGGAATCTTCTCAAATATTATTTCCACAAAGTACTTTTTGAAGTCATCAACCATTCTTTTGTAGGGCATCAACTTGTCATCCTTGGTTTGATAGTCATCATTTACCTAATTAATGACTAGTTGTGAATCCCCATAGACATGTAACTCTACGATCTTCCACTCAACTGCTACTTTGATTCCAATAATCAAGGCTTCATATTCGGCTGTGTTGTTGGTGCAAGGGAACATCAATCTATAGGACTTGGGAATGGTATGTCCTTGTGGTGAGATAAACAAAATCATGACTCCTGATCCATGTTGTGTGTAAGAACCATCAAAGTACAAGACCCATTGTTGTGTGGATACTATTAGGACATCAACATCTGGAAACTCAATGTTCATTGGATGATTGTCTTGTAATGGTGCTTCAGCTAACTCATATGTGATTGCTTGTCCTTTGATTTCCTTCCTATCCACATATTGGATGTCAAATTCACTCAGCATCATGACCCACTTAGCCAATCTTTGAGTTAGATTAGCTTTGCTAAGAAGGTATTTCAAGGGATCTATCTTGGCTATTAACTTGATGGTATGGGTGAGCATATAATGTCGCAATTATTGGGTAGTGAACACTACTACTAAACAATCATTTTCAATGAAGGTGTAATTGATCTCATAGCCATTTAAGGTTTTGTTGATATAATAGATTGCCCTTTTTTTTAGTTGAATCCTCTTGTGCTAACAAGGCTCCCAATGATATCTCAGTTGTTGCTATGTACAATAAAATTGGTTTTCCTTCTATTGGTGGTATCAACACAAGTGGACTCATCAGATATTGTTTCAATTGATTGAAGGATGCTTCACATTTTTCATCCCATCAAAAAGATACATTCTTGTGGAGCAAGTGGTTGAAGGGGTGAGTTTTGTCATCCAGTTGTGCGATAAACCTCCTGATAGATTTAAACTTCCTTGCAAGGATTTGAGCTGGTTGATGTTTTTAGGAGGAGGCATTTCCATGATGGCTTTGACCTTTGTAGGGTCTACCTAAATGCCTTTAGCCGACACAATGTACCTCAAAAGTTTAGTTGATGTTACACTGAATACACATTTCTTGGGATTTAGTCTCACATTGAATTTCCCTAATCTGGTGAAAATTTTGTCTTGAATTTCTAGGTGTCCTCTAGTGTAGGATTTTTCCAACAGATCATCTACATAGTCTTCCATAAAAGTGTGCATCATGTCATGAAATATGGTGGCCATTTCTCTCTGATATGTGGCTCCAACATTTTTCAACCCAAAAGGAATTACATTCCAGCAGAAAGTTCCCCAAGGACATGTGAAGGTTGTTTTGTCTTGATCCTCAGGTGCTATCTTTATCTGATTATACCCTGAAAATCCATCCATAAGTGAGAGCATTTCATGTCCATCAGTCAAGTCTATGATGATGTCAATGTTAGGTAGAGGAAAATCATCTTTTGGGAAAGCTTTGTTAAGATCTTTGAAATCTGTGCAGATTTTGATTCTTTTGTCCAGTTTGGAAATAGGTATGATGTTAGAAATCCACTCAGCATAGTCAATAGGTCTGATAAATCCCACATCTAGTAGCTTCTTCAATTTTTCTTTTACCAATATGGAAATATGTGGATGCATTTTCCTTAATTTTTGTTTGACTAGTTTTACTCCTGATGGTAGAGATAGGTGATGCATGATGAGTTTTGGATCAATCCCTGGCATGTCAGCATAAGACCAAGCAAAGTTTATTTGTCTTTCTATGAAGAATTTGATGAAGTTTGGTTTTTCTTGATCTGTCAAGGATTCTACTAGATGGACAGTTTTCACTGCTTCGTCATTCCTGATGTTGATAGACAGGGTGGGTTCAACCGATACTTTAGATCGTTCTTGAAAGTGTTCGGGGAGTGTGTCAAATCTTCCATCCTTGAGCACCTCAGAAAGATTTTCACTATTGGATACACTCTTTCTTTTTACTTTTTCTGGATCTGATACTACCATTGAATGGTTTTCACCATCAAATCTGTTCCCTATATTATTCATTTTGCAGCTAGAAAATTTGACACTCTCCTAGTTTGAAGCTTCATTACGATGTTCAATGGTGGAATTTGTTTCAGGATTATTGGAACAGAGGAAGTTGGCAATGGCTTCATCATTTGAAAATATGGGGATGTCAGACGGCTCAGTTTGATCCCAATCTATAAGTTTTGGATGTACCGGGGGTAAAGAGTCGTTGGATTGGTTAAAGTTAGATGTGGTAAGGGTCCCAATGGTAATGTCTTTGGATTGTAAAAATAAATGTCTATAAGGTAACTATCCTCTGAATTATTTGTTTCACTCTGAGCATGATCGTCTTCACTGGAGTCATCAATATGTTGTGATCCTATTTCAAGCGGTCTATAACCTGAACTTTTACCCTCCTCACGTATGGGTGTATATTTTTGGACCACATCAATTTCCTTATGATTACAAGACTCTTCAGATAGCAAATCCCACTCATATTCATTGGAATAAGTTTCATGAGCATCGCTAGCTTGTAGTTGTAGAATCCTTTCAACAACTTGTTGTCTAGTTTCTTCTCTTGATTCTTCTCTATATCCCAATCCTATTTTATCCTTGGCTTGCATTGTGATAGGTTGTATCGGTTCTATGATTCCTTCTTTCCTTTTACTGATAGGAAATTTTCCCTTATATCCCATATTTTCCATGATTGTCTTTCCTTTTCCATACTGCTCTATTTGTACATTTGAGGTGGATGCTTGTGACGATTCTTCATCTTTGTACAACCAGTTTAAAACCTCTTTATCATCTGACTCATCCACTAATGTGCCTACTCTTACAAGGGTTCCATCAAATAGTGCGGTTGGTTGTGATGATTGTTGTCTATATTTTGATGGCTTCCCATATGACTTTGGAGAAGATGAAATTTATGATAAGCATAAGGATTGTTGAAATGAGTATTCCCCCATGCCCTTGTCTTTCAACTGGATCTTGGCCACTTGTTTTGATAAGGATTCGAGTTGACCTTCCTAATTTTTTGGATTAGGATTTGAAGTGCTTTCTTTATTTGAGGGATTGACATCACCGATATCCTTATCCTTTGATTGGTGCTTTTTCTCAACCCACTTTGACAAGGAATTTAGTTGTTTCCCATCATTTGATAAACCCTGAGTTGGAGCTTCCCTATTGTGTGGTATAAAAGTATCTTGGGTAGTCTTGAGGGTGTTAGTCTTGAGGGTGTTACAATATTGGGGGTTGTTTGAGTCAACTACAATAGTGATTTCCTACCCATTGAACGAGAATTTCAAACACCGGTGATATGTGGATGGTACTGCTTGCATGTCATGAATCTAAGTTCTTCCCAAGAGTATGTTGTAGGTTAACTCTTTGTCTAACACCTGGCATACTATATCTCTAACAACTGGTCCCACTTGAATAAGTAGCACTATCAATCCTTGTGAAGATCTCTCCTCATCATCATATGCTTTTATTGTGATTTTCCTTCTAGGATCAATAGCATTTTCTGAATAGCCTAGTGCACGAACAAGTTTCAAAGTACATATATTCAGGCCAGCTCCTCCATCTATTAGGACACGTTTAACGTGGTGTTTATGAATTAAGACCTCAATGTGTAGGGCAGCGTTGTGGGGATGATTGATAGATACATCATCATGTTTAGAAAAGGATAAGCAGTGTGGTGCAGTCAAATGTCCCACCATAGTCTGGAATTGGAAAACCTCTAGATTGTTTGGTACCATGGTGGCGACTAGAGCTTGTTCCAATACTTCCTTGTGAGCAGGTGAGATCTTGAGAAGTACTAATATGGATATTTGTGTGGGTATCTTCTGCAACTGATCCACTATGTTATATTGGGTGGCAGGGATAGAAATTTATTTGGACATAGAAGGGGTAGCTCCTTTCAATGTTACCTTGGCTTGTCCTCGTGTGATTGCATTGACGGGTGTGTTGTCTTGTTGCTCTATGATTTTGATAACATTGATTTGATGTGAGGTAGTGGCAACATCATGGTGATGATTTTAAATTGCAATGATGTTTTGTTCATGTTCAATGGTGTTATCATTGGTTGAGTTATCATTTGCAATAAGATCTAATTTGTCATAGGTTGGATCATCAACCACCTCAATATGCAAAATGGTGGTGTCATAAACATAGTTTATGTTTTTTCCCTTGTTATTTGATGACCAGGACTCTCCTTTCTAATAGTTTGGTAGAGGGTTCTTGAACACCCCATGATCATTGTTTGTTTGGGGTCCTTCTACAAATATCATTTTGTTGTCAATTAGATCTTGTATCAAGTGGTTCAACTGCATGTAGTCGTTGGTTTTATGTCCCTTGTTGCGATGAAAGTCACATAAATGAGCATCATTCCACCATGGAGGCTTAACTTGGGGTTCCCAATTTTTTGCCTCTGGTAACGTTATGACTTTAGCTTCGATAAGCTCCTTTAATGTTGATTCTGACGATTGTCCCAAAAGGGTGAACCTCCTTTGGTTTGTTTGATAAGATAATGTTCTAGATCCAACATTACCTTGATTGTTGCTTTGGACGTTTTGGTTGTTTCCTTGGTTGTTTCCTTGGTTGTTGCCTTGGTTGTTGCCTTGGTTGTTGCCTTGGTTGTTGGGGGGATTGTTATTCTGATTAGTTTTGGTGGTGGCTGCAATTAGGTTGAATACAAGTTTTACATTTTGAATTTCAACTGTACCATCATTGTTTCCAATGTTCTTGTTTCATTTCCAAAACTTGGGTTTGTCACCACCATTGTAATTGTTGGAGGAGTTTGATGAGTTTTTTTCAATGTATATCTTGATGACTCCTCTCTTGACTAAAGCCTCTTTTATTTTAATCCTTTTTTCAATCAATTTTTCGAAGGTTGGGGGACATTGTAATTCCAATCTATAACTCATCTTGTCATTGAGGTTGTCAATAAATATTTCTATCTTTTGCTTTTCGGGTACGGGACTAGAATATTGTGCAAATAACCTTCTCCATTTTTGCAAGAATACAAGGAATGATTCATCCTTCTTTTGTTTCAAATTACAAAGATCTTTCATGGTGATGTCATGTTGGATGTTGTAATAAAATTGGGTGATGAACTTGTTGACTAATTCCTCAAAGGTGTTTATTGTTGGGGTGAGTTTGGAGAACCATTCAAGACAATATCCATCTAAGCTTCTTGCGAATAATCTCATAAAATATGTTTCCTCATATGCAAATTCAAGACTTATGGTCCTAAATTCCCTCACATGATCTATTGGATCGGTTTTTCCATTGTATTTGTCATACTTTGGGAACTCGCAATGTTTGGGAAAGGGGATCATGTGGATACTTTCATCAAATGGATAAGGACAAATGTCTTGGATCAAGTATATTTTTGAGGTTCCCCTTTGCATATCAAGGATTTTTTGTTGAAGGTTCTTCATTTGGTGAGTTAGAGCAACCACTTGTTCAGGATCATTTTCAGGCTTTTTGGGTGGTGCTTTCAATTGATTTACATCAAAGTCATTCAAAAATTTGGCACCTTGTTTAGCTAGCGTAAGGAGGTATTTTTCCCCATTTATTTTGAAAACCTTTTCTAAACATTTGTGGAAATTAGGGTCTTGTTTAGCATGTTGGATATATTCTTTGGTTATTTCTTCCCCTTCAGTGTTGTTGAGTCCACAAAAGGGATTCTCTTCAGCCTCTACCATGGTGCTTTTTGTTTCACTGTTTTGAGTTTCGGTGTTTTGAGTCTCAATGATTGGAGTTTCAATGGTTGGAATTTCAATGTTTGGAGTTTCACTGTTTGGATCTTCGACGTTTTGATTTTTGAGTCCTTTTTCCTTGAGTTTTTGTTTTTGCAACCTTGTTTGAATGGGCATACAAGTGTTATAGTTTAGACTAAACTTTGATCTAAGTTTTGGAAAAGTACCAAGCATTACAACTAAGTCAAATAGAATGAAAAATTCTAATGAGACTAAGTTTGATTTGACTATATAGCTTTGTTTCGTGATGAGAGGATGATAATTCCTGATGATGAAACTAGGCTTAATAATCAAAGGTGATAAATTTGATGATTTTGGTACTTTGAGATGTTAGATCTTGGTTTAGGTTGGAAAATTCCACTTGTAGAGGTCAATTTTAACAAGTTTAGATTCTAAGGTATCTAAGGAATGATTTCGAACTTGAGAGAATTCTAAAATTTTGGGTTCAAAGTGTGAAACCGGAGACAAATTTTCTTCCTATACGAGATGCTCAAATTGTTGGAAAAGTCTTGGATTTTGACAATAGTAAAATGAATACAAGTTGGGATTGTTCTTTGAAGCTCTTATGTAGAAATTGAAGACCAATCTCTCCCTAAATTCGTAGTGTAGAGAGACGTTTTTTATGTTCTTTTGGACTAAGAACTTTGGACTTTGGTTTCCAAATTTTGATCTTTCATGAAATCATTTGATAAAGAACATGTTTAGACTCTATTGTACCTGAGGAATGGTCTTGTATTGAAAAGGATTCCCGGAATGAGACTGACTATCAAACATGAGATGAACTTGGGTCACTGGTTTTCTAGTCTGCAAAATGTGCCAAAACATATGCAATATGCGCCAAAACAAGTGCAAAATGCGCTAGAATACATGCAAGATGCACCAAAATAGAGACAATATGCACCAAAACATGTGCAAGATGTGCCAAAACAAGTGCAAGATGCACCACAAAAATTACAAGATGAGCCAGAAGAGGTGCAAAATGCACCACAGAACTTGCAAGATGCACCACAGAACTTGCAAGATGTGCCATAAAGTCTTACAAGGCTCTGTAAGCAGGTTTTAACTTGGGTAACTTGGACAATATGCGTGAATACAAGTGCAAGATGCACCAGAAGGAAACCAAGATGCGCTAGAAGGTTTACAAGATGCACCAAATTGGGAGAACAACACCGTTTCTTGAAAGTTTGTTTGATTTTTTGGATTTTCCAGTTAGAGACTCGGTTGTTTTAATGAATGTAATTCTAAATCAGGGTTTTCACTTTCGACATGTGATGTTTTGTTTGAAATTTGTTTTGAAAACACTTTGATAAAGATACATCAAGCAATGTACAATCCTAAGGCTGTGAAAGACTGTATTCTTTTGGATTCCACGCGGGTTTTACCCCAACCGCACTTATTCTTAGCGGATGATTAGATGCTTGACCCCACTGGCTCCTCTCCATGACACTCACTTCTACGGGGTAGCTAAGCATTAATACCAATGAATCTCCCATGGCATATTTCTCATCTCTACTAAAAACTGCAAGAATGTGGATGCCTTTGCAATGACCGTTGCTACACCAAAGAATAGATAAAGGTTTTTGGCCAAACTATAACAAGGGTTCTAGTATAGAAATTCCATTCGTAGGGGATAATCCATGCGGCGAGATACCATTGTTTCCCTTCTCGTTGGAACTATCCTTGTGATACTTTCCTTTGTTCAAGTACCCACATTTATATACCGGCTGGAAGTCGCTTGGCTTTAGCGTGTTACTAGTTGGGTCATTCCCTTGGGCGATTACTTTTTCCCACAAGGCATACCCTCTAAGATAAACAAAAGCAAGCAAGTATACCCGTAGTTCGATCAATCTTTATTCCGCATGAATAAAGAGAGAACACATGCTATATACTCCACTCACACTCGCAGATAAGCACGAATAGGTCTGGCTTTTTGGTCACCCAGTTAAGGGGAGAGCATATGCCTACCATCCATCAAACACAAAAGACATGGTGTTCATTAACCTTTTAATTAAGCTATGTTCCTAACTTAACCAAAAAGAAACAATTAAATCACTTCCAACCCCTGCAATATGTCAGTAGTTTATGTTTGAGTCTTTGACAACAAATCTAGGAAACCTGCAAAACAAAAACATAGAGTATTAGCCTTCGGATTTAGTGAAAAATAGGGAAACTACAAAATGTGCCAAAACAGAGACAAAATGCGCCAATCTGGAGGAAAAATGTTCCAAAACACATGCAATTTTTGCCAAAACATAGACAATATGCACCAAAACTCAAAAAACATGTTTTTGAACCTTGGTGAACTTTTCTGAAAATCTACAATATGTGCTATTTCTCATGCAAGACGTGCCAAAACTCGTGCAATATGCGCCATAGAACTAGCAAGATGCGCCAAAACTCATGCAATATGCACCATAGAACTTGCAAGATGCGCCAAAACAGAGACAATATGTGCCAAAACTCATGCAATATGTGCCACAAAACTCGCAAGATGCGCCAAAAGTCTCACGTCCGAACCTGTGAACATAAATTTTCCATAATGTTAATAAAATGAGGTAGGGCCCCACGGTGGGGGCCATTTTGTGTGTGTGTGAAATGTGGAAAGTTAGTAAATCAACACAAACCTTAATGAAATGAATTATATCAAAGATTCAAAGCAAAGAAGCTACTCTAAATTGCCACAAAACAAATCTTTCAAGAACGTCTCATTGTCCTCTATTCTTAAAGATTCTTTTAACCCTTTGGCCCTCAAATTTCTATGTGCACAAAGGCTATTAGAATGACACTCAAGAAATGAGATTAGTATTCAAAATGCAATCCAACTAAGTTCCTGTCTATCATAACATTTAAGTTTTAACAAATTGATATTGAATTAGTATATTGTATTTCAAATTTTTAATTTTTAGGCTAGATTTGTTTAGCATATGCATGATATGTGGTATAAAATGTAACTATAAGACTCCATAATGCTCCCAAGATAGAACGATATTCCTGCATGATAACTCTATTCAAAAGTGGATGCAAAATACAATGCCAAAGAGTTGTATTTATAGCCTTTTCCAAGCATCTGGTGAGGTGGCAATGATCAATGGTCCAGATTCAAACAAGAAGGATGAATGGTGGAGATGGAGAGAATCAAGATGTTGTCCCCTTGACCAAAGACAACATGCCATTTGTATGGAAGAATCTCTTGACCAATGGGAAACATGCCAAATGGATGGAAGACTCAAGTGTGGGAAGAAAAGACCATGTGTTTGAAAATTGGTGGAAGTGTGTGAGGAATAAGCCATGTGCTTTTAAAATTGGTTGAAGATAATTAAAAATTAGAATGATTTAATTTCATGTGACCTTGGTGAGGTGGCACAAAAATTTGTAGACATGTGCTTGAATTCCTAATCAAGATTAGTGAAGATTAATTAAATAAAACAAGCTTATGGAAATTTGTTTATTTAATTAATTTAGAAGAATATGATTTTAGATTTGGAGAATTAGAAAAGGGTGAACAATATAAATAAATTGAGAATTTATTTATACGTAGTTGAAATATTAATTAAATAACTAGTATTTAATTAATTAAATGCCATGACTTTTTTTAGGTGTATACAGGTTATATATGGTTTTTCTCAAGAGCCACGAAATGCAAATCAGGGTCTTAAGTAAGCAATTTTGGAGTGTAGGAAAAAATATTTTCAGGGTCTTAGCCTAGGTGCCAAATGCTATTAATGAAGAAAGTCTAGCCCTATCGTGCCCTAAGTGGATAGTAGTGAAGAACATTCCACCAAGAATTTGGAACCTAATCCCTGCTACACCCTTAATATTATTGTACATCGAGTTATGAATAGTCGGCTTGTGGCTATCTTAACTCTCTATTAAGTCATATTATCATTAGTATATTATTATTTAGTTGTTTAGGTCGGCCTAAGTCTTATATAGGTGTGTCTAAGTCGGCCTAGGTGATATCCTTGGCATAAATAGGTATATATAGGAGGTTGTGAGTCTTATTTCATCATCAAGTTGTGAAGTGTGTTCTCATTAGAGATATTTGGAGGTTTTCCTGGAGTGGCTTGTTATTCTTAGTTATTATCAAGTATTTTCAGCATATTTCATATCATATTCTTATTTTGTGCAAGTTATTTCATAACAAGTGGTATCAGAGCATGATCTTGGCACCATAGAGGCAAGGTTTTTCTCAATTTTGGAGGCGATTTTGGGAAGATCATATCTTTCAGAATTCGTCTAATTTTTTTCTGAATTTTAAAGGGTTTTTGAAGAACATATTGAAGAAGCTACAGTACAGATTTTAGAAGAATTGGAGCAGAATTAAGCGAATTATTGCAGAATTAGGGTTTCTACACTATTTTCTTGGAATCTACATATCTCGCACATCTTGTTGAATTGGAGTCTGATTTTTATTGGGTTTTTGAAGACACACTAAAGGAGATTATAGTAAAATTTGAGAGAATTTAAGTTTAATTTGTGTGATTTATTTCAACATTAGTGGTTTCCATCATGACAGGGCCTGCAACAAGGGGTAAAAAGAATGTTGCCACTCCGAGGAAGACTCCTGATAAGGATGTTGAAACAATCGAGGATATTACTCATAATGAAGAAATCAATAAGGTCAAGGAAGAAATTTCTTCAATTAACAATAAGGTCAAGAAAGAAATTTCCTCAATTAAGATGGATATGTGTGACCTAAGAAGAGATATGTCGAACATGCAAAACATGTTAAGCACCTACATAGCTGAATCAAGAAAGGAGTTCTCAAGTGGCCAAGGTGAGAATTATAGGTCAACCACTACTAACACAAGCTTTAGTACTCCTATGGGATCTAGGAATTTATTTCCAAAGGTGGATATGCGCAAGTTTGATGGTAAGGATCCTCTAACATGGATAAACCAAATGGAGAATTTTTTTGAAGTACACCAAATCCCAAATGCACAAAGGTCGCGATGAAAGCTACATATATTTAGAACCAGATCAATTCATTTTGGTATCGTTGGCTTTTGCACTCATTGTGAGGGTAAAAGGGGCTCCATAGATCTCATGGTCCAGTTTTAGAGGAGGAACTCCCAAGCACAATATAACAGCAAGCGTCCTGGACAACTAACAGGCCTAAACTTCAACAAATAATGGGATCGATTAAGGATTATACAGCAATTCAAAATCTATCATACAAGGAGGTGGATTCAATTCACAGGAAAACTTGAATGATTTATTCTTGGGTGGTCTCAAAGGATCACATTCAACATGAAGTATGCATGTTTAGCCTAGTTCCATAAATGAGTCTTTTATCTTACTTGTAGGGGTAGAGGGAATATTTGATTCCTAAGAAGCAAGGGGGCTAATGTGACAAGAGGATATTCAACACAACCTACTAAGTTGACTCCACAAAAATTGAGGGAGAAAGAGCAAAAGGCTTGTGTTTCGAATTGTGTGATAGCAAATACGATTGAGGACATAAATGTAGTGAAAAGAAGTATTGTTGTTTTATATTGAAGGTCTAATGAGGAAGAAGGGAGGAACCCGTACTAGAGGATGAAAGGGAGTCAAATGAGGAATCACATGATTCTCAACCAATATTTTCTTGTCATGCACTCTCAGGTTTCAGTGCTCCACAAACTGTCAAGGTGGTGGGGTTCCTAAAGAAGCAGAAGGTAACAGTGTTGATCGACTCAGGTAGTACTCATAATTTCATCAACAAAAAGTTAGCTACTCATCTAAATTGTTTCATATATCCAACTCCAGAGTTTCAAGTTTTGATTGCGGATGGTGGTATAGTTAGTTGTTAGAGTGTCATGGCATTAAATTATCCATGGGGGAGACTATACGACTTATTACGATGTATGCGATATCCATGGGTGCAGCAGATATTGTTTTGGGAGTACAATGGCTTACTACATTAGGAACAATTGAGATGAACTTCCAAGAACTATTCATGAGATTTCAATCAGAAGGAAGGCTAGTAGAGCTAAGGGGGTTGAAGGCAAAATCTCCACAAATGGTAAGCTCTCATCAAATGCAAAAGTTGCTTAAGAAAGGAGTGGATGGATTTGTGGCCCAACTATGTTCATTAGAAGTCTCTCAATCTATTACTCCTACTCATCCAGATTTGCAAGCTATAATTGATCGTCACTCAGTTGTTCTTGGAGATATGCCTAAAAGACTTCCTCCTAAGAGGGATCATGATCATGCCATACAATTAGTCCCAGGGAGCTAGCCACCGAACATCAGGCCTTACAAGTATCCACACATACAAAAGAGTGAGATAGAAAAAATTGTTGAAGAGATGCTAGAGGCAGGAATCATTAGGCATAGCCAAAGTGCTTACTCCTCGCCAGTGGTGATGGTACGTAAGAAGGATGATACTTGGCACATGTGTCCAGATTATAGAGTGCTCAACATGTACACCATTAAAGATAAGTTTCCAATTCCGGTCATTGATGATTTGCTAGATGAATTAAATGGAGCTATGTTTTTTACCAAGTTAGATCTTAGATCTGGTTATCACCAAATTCGGATTAAGGAGGAAGATATTTGTAAGACAACATTTCAGACTCATGAGGGTCATTATGAATTTTTGGTGATGCCATTTGGTCTTACCAATGCACCATCTACATTCCAAAGTTTGATGAATTCCATTTTTAAGAAGTTCTTGAGAAAGTTTGTATTAGTATTCTTTGATGATATATTGATTTACAACAAGACTTGGGAAGAACATTTGCAACATGTGGACCAAGCATTACAAATACTTGAAGATCATAAACTCTATGCTAAGCCATCCAAGTGTGCTTTTGGTCTTATAGAGGTGGAGTATTTGGGACACATTGTTTCACATGAAGGAGTAAAGGTGGACCCTAACAAAATTAAGGCTATCATGGAATGGCCTATTCCAAAAACCATTAAGAAACTGAGAGGATTCTTGGGATTGACAGGGTACTATAGAAGATTTGTGAAGAATTATGGTAGTATAGCAGCACCTCTCACCACTCTATTGAAGAAGGATTCTTTTCATTGGAATGGGTCTGCCAATACAGCATTTGAGAGATTGAAGGAGGCTATGTGTTCAACTCCGGTACTTGCCACTCCTGACTTCACCAAGGAATTCATTGTGGAATGTGATGCTTCTGGAAATGGGATAGGAGCAGTGCTTATGCAAGAAGGTCAACCAATTGCTTTTGAGAGTTGTCAATTAAAAGGTAAGAATCTACTAAAACCTATTTATGAGAAGGAAATGCTAGCAATACTCCATGCAGTGAAACAATGGCGACCTTATCTATTGGGTAGACATTTCCCGCGGTTAAGACAAATCATGATAGCCTAAAATATTTTTTGGAACAAGCGACTATCTTAGAAGAGCAACAAAAATGGGTCACTAAGATGTTAGGATATGACTTTGGTGTATATAAGCGGAAAAGAAATATTCGCCGGATGCAGCCGAGGAAAGGATGAGAAAAGTGAAGCCTGTGTGTGCCCACTTTCAATTATTACACACAAGAAAACAAATTGGGTGGAGGGAAGCCAAGAAAGTAGAGTGGAAAAATGATGTTGCGGTAGTATCTCTGCAGTAATTAAAGTGATCCCTGAAGAAGTAGTTCGGATAAGTTTTTTTGGAAGGGAGATACACTATAGTATAAAGAGAAATTATACCTCTACAATAATTTCACTCTTAAACACAAGATTCTCATTGAAATTCATGAGTCTCCAATTAGTGGTCATTCAATATTTTTGAAGACATATCATGGAGTCAAGCAAGATTTCTTTTGGGAAGGGGCTAAAGGGTGATGTTCAAAATTTGTGGCTGAATGTTTGGTGTGTCAAAGGCATAAAGGGGAGACGAATTAAGGCACGGTCTCTTGCAACCCTTATCTATTCCTAGCCAGCGTTGGGAAGAGATATCCATGGACTTCATCACAGGGCTTCCCAAATCTAAAGATCATAATGTCATCATGGTGGTGGTTGATAGGCTCACTAAATATGCACATTTCATTGCATTAGCACATCCTTTTATAGCAAGTGCAGTGGCTAGAGCTTTTTTGGAGAATATCCAAAAGCTACATGGTACACCTAAAGTTATTGTTAGTGATCGTGATCCTATCTTCACTAGTCACTTTTGGAAAGATTTATTCTCATGTTTGGGTACTCAATTAGCTCTTAGCTCTTCATACCACCCTCAATCAGATGGGAAAACAGAGGTTGTTAATAAGTGTTTGGAAGGATATCTACGTTGTTTCACTTCAGAGAAACAGTCCCAGTGGGTAGATTGGCTACCACTTGCAGAATGGTGGTATAACACTTCTTTTCATAGCTCATCAAAATGTCTCCATTTTTGGCACTTTATGGATATCATCCTCCTTCCATCACATCCTCAATTAAGGTGTCCCCAAGAGTTCAGGTAGTAGAAGACCACTCGCTTCATCAACAACAAGTACTTTCAGGACTCAAGGAGAATTTAGCCATGGCACAAAATCGAATGAAACAACGGGCAGACCAACATGCGCGGTGAAAAGTTTTGAAGTTCAGAGTTGGGTCTTCTTGCGATTACGGCAAACAGAGAAATCTCACTAAAGAAAGCAGCAAAGAAGAATAATAAGTTGTCACCAAAGTAGTATGGTCCATACCAAATCATCTGCGAAGATGTTAGTGTTGCCACCACAAGCTTGAGTTGCCCCGCCACCTACAACAAAGGCCATCTAGTTTTCATGTTTCCTGTTTGAAGAAGGTAATTGGGCATATTCCCCACTTTCAAACAACTTCTGAGAGCTGGATGAAGAAGGGAGAATCATTTTGGAACGAGTGCATTAGGTCAAACATGCACAAAGAAAGGCCCGAGGAATCGAACTATCATCGGAAATTATCTCATCGATGGAAGAACTTACAATTGAAGATGCTACATGGGAGGATGAGGAGTTCATTCAAAGGAATCCAAAATTGATTAGCATTGAGGACAATGCTTCTTTAAAGAAGGGGGGCATGCTATGCCCTTAATATTAGTGTACATCGGGTTATGAATAATCAGCTTGTGGCTATCTTAACTCTCTAGTCCTCATATTATCATTACTATATTGTTATTTAGTTGTTTAGGTCTGTCTAAGACTTATATAGGTGTGTCTAAGTCAGCCTAGGTGATATTTTAGGCATAAATAAGTATATATAGGAGGTTGTGAGTCTTATTTCATCATCAAGTTGTGAAGTGTGTTCTCATTAGAGATATTTGGAGGTTTTCCCCCTCAAAGTGGCTTGTTATTCTCAGTTATTATCAAGTATTTTCAGCATATTTCATATCATATTCTTATTTTGTGCAAGTTATTTCATAACAATCCCACTGTTGTTGGAACCCTATGGATGGGTGTTAAAGGTAGACGATTGTAAAACCGCTCTTTCGCACATGGATGCAAGAGCACTGGTCTCCCTTGAACCATGGATTGATATACCAGATATTTTGAGATTAAAACTCAATAGTGGAGTCACAGATTGTGCCCTGGAATTGCTCGGGGGCCTAAATTCTTGTTATCTTTGCAGAAAAGAAGGGCATATGAGAAAAAATTACCTACTCATTAAAATAAACCCTTGAAACAAAAACACGTGGTCGCGGTGCAAGAATAGGTGGTCACAAGGGGAGATGAATTCACCCACACCAAAGATTCTCCTAATAATCGTAACACTCTATGTGGGGATGTAGCAAAAGAAAGCCCAATTCATGGGACTATAAACTCAAGCATGAATACAAATAATGAGAAAATCAAAAAGGCAGTGGAAACTCTAAATCAAGAATTGAGCAAAATAGGAAGCCTTCTTGTAAATGACCATGAAAAAATTTGTGAGGTAGTCCAAACTGTGGAAGCCCCTCAAACTTTTGCTAACTCTGTGGATAGGGAATCCCTAATGGGAGATGTGTTCTCCAAAACATCTTCTCATTTCTCTGAGGAGTTTGAGCAAGGTGTCTCCGAGAACATGGAAACTAATGGAGAGATTCATATGGGCAACTCGAGATCAGGTCATCTGTTTGGGACCAAAGAATGGAAAAATGCACAACAACTTGCATTGGAGAAATTAAAAAAGAAAAGTGGGGTTGTGGACATAAAGAAAATTGATAATGTGGGGGTCATCCCTAATCGAGGAAGTCCTGTGAAAGTAAAATACATTGTGTCCGTCTATGAAACCAAAATCTTTCCTACCGATGCACAGGTTAGTGGCACTGATGGGCTAGTGGTAGGCCTGTCTGACCACGAGAGTTTGAGAAAGATGGCTGGCCACAATGGTTCTAATAACCAATCCACCAATGCTGTTGAGGTGGGTATGGGTATACAGGAAGTTGGTGGCTTAGGGGGAGAGGCAAAGTCAGAGATGGCCCCTGGGAAGACAATCCTAAAGCCAACAACCTCTCCACCCCGGCTCCTGTTAGGATTCTTAATGAGAATGGTTCCAACCCTCCTGGTAAGAGGAGGCCTGGTAGGCCAAAGAAAGAGGAAGGGTCCGTAATTCCAATTGGGAAAGGGAACTTAAAGAAAAAAAGAGAAAAAAACTAAGTGTTGTCAGTGCAAGCTTGATGCCCAAGAGGATGGAAATTGAAACCAAGGTCCCCAAATGCTTTGAGGCCTTTAGGCCCGAAAAAGAGGTTGACTCTCTAATTGGTCTAGATGGCCCTTAACATTATCTCTTGGAATGTGCAGGGACTTGACTCCCCTAATAGGAAATATATAGTGAGAAGGTTCATTAGGCAATGTAAAATCAAAGATGTGGTCCTACTTCAGGAATTGAAATCAACTGGTTTTTCACTTGAAACAAGTCTATGATGCATCTGGAGGGATGTTGCACTTTTCCACCCAACATGAAAAGGGGAAAGGTGGGGCAGTCGTGCTTATCTCCAAAAAATGGAGTCACCTTGTCACTAGTTCGGGTACCTCCTCTTGTAACAGGTGTGATAGGTCGAATATATGCGTTAGAAAATGAGCAGCAAACTAAAGAGTGCAAATAAACACCAAAACAACCTACACCTCAAGATTAGCCTAAGTTGGAATCAACACAAGATAAAAACAACAAATGGAACTTTATACCTTGTGTCAAATCGATTCTTTGGTTGGCCCTTCAATCTTTGATGTGTATGCTCCTTGGATGGCAAGTAGATGCAAGATGTGAAGTGTGAGATGCAAGATAGTTGGACAAAATGGATGCAAATGGCTAAGTGTAGATTGAAAAACAAAACTGCAAGAGTTT